>QRFJ01000750.1:609538-641235 GCA_006176705.1 Cocos nucifera
TGCGAAACAACACCCTTCTGGTGCCCCCTCCACCTCTTCGGCTCACGACCCCACCCCTTACCACACCATTCTACCCTCTCGGTGAGTGCAAAATGCCTCCCCCGCATCCATCGCTGCCTCCATTGCCACCCACTCCACCCTCAATCAGGTAGCTGCACCAAGAGGTTCGCATTCAGCTCTGATGGGTTGCCACCATATACTGCTAGGTGTCACTGGTGGATTTTGGGAGCAATTAGAATGATTTAGATGATCGATCATTCTAGCTGTTCGAATCAGAAGAGTTCTGATCCATCGAAAGGAGTTTCGATGATGTCTATGATAGAGATCATGACATATCCCATTACCATATAGAACTGAACCTAACTGGGTCACACAAACAAGGGTTTGAATCTGGTGATCATCAATTGAACTGATCTAGTTCAATTGATCTGAATGAGATTCAATTAGGTTCAAGGAAATCGTGCTAGCACTCGATTGAACCTAACGTTCTTCTTTTTACTATCATAAATAAGTTGTCCTGACTGAGCCAAAGGAGTTTGTGCTCAATCAGAGGCCTTCATATGGTCTAACTGGAGGTTGTCCAAGTTCAGAATAGGTTGTCTTATTTTGTAAGACATTACCTGCCAATTTTTGGTCACCTGCCATTTCTTGTTCTTTGACTTTGGTCAAAAGTCTACCTTTGACTGGTCAAACGTTGACCATTCACCTTTGACTTTTGACCACATGTCATGCACCTATTGGAGAGCTGGTGGGGGCCTGTCCCCCTGCCAGAACCTGGCAAGGAGAAGGGCGCACGCCAAGGGTGGCGTGAGCCCAAGTAGGAGGCGCCTAGGAGTCCTTGTTGGACAAGGACTCCACCTCCCTTTTGGATTCCAATCAGAGTTCTACTAAGAATCCAGTTTGACTGGTCTTAGGCGCCCTCTAAGGAGGAATCCAGGGGTCTCTATTCCAACCAATCAGATTTAGATCTGATTTCACAAAGGGTTGTGATTGGTTGAGAGGAAGAGGAGTTGGATCACAAGAGGTCTATAAATAAGACCCTGCGCCAAACCCTAACTCTAAGAGAGCCAATGCTATTAGACACTCCCCAAGGCTGCCTCTCCCCTCCTTCTCCATGCCATAGTCTCTTCTCTCCTTGCTCTCCACGTCCAAAAGGTGTTTTGGACTTTGGTTGGTGCGATTCAGATCAAGGAAAGGCGATCAAAAGCAAGAAGGCTGCGCTGCTGCAAAAGGACGACTGCAGATCTTCAAAAGAGTTTTGAAGATCCTCCAGATCAGATCCAGATCTAATTTTTGGAGGTGTGATAGAGAAGAAGAGGATCTCCAGATCCAACCCAAGTGGATACCGGTAGAGGCCAGGCGCTTGCGTGGCTAAGATCCAGAACCTTCCGCTGCAATCAGGATCATCCACAGGGTAATAGGATTACCCAAATCAGGTAAATTAAATTTGATTTAATTTATCTTATTTTATTTTATTTATTAAAATAATAAGAATCAGATCTGAAATATATCAAGATCTGATTGAGATCAAGAGAAAATTTTTGAAATATATCTCTTGATCTAATCAGATCTGAACGAACCTGGACCGGAAAATCAGGATTTTCCTTCATTCTTGTCCTGAAGAGTCTCGAATCGATAATACTCCTGCAAGATAGAAGCAAGCATGTATTAATGTATAATTAAAATACCAACATATCGGGAAGGAATAGATTAAACTAATTTTGACTTACCAGAAACATCTTTCAGGCTGTATTATGAG
Organism: Cocos nucifera; assembly: GCA_006176705.1. Lineage (NCBI taxonomy): Eukaryota > Viridiplantae > Streptophyta > Magnoliopsida > Arecales > Arecaceae > Cocos > Cocos nucifera. The sequence continues at coordinate 611,298 of QRFJ01000750.1, forward strand.
CTCCCAATGGCCAACTCGAGAAATCATTTATCGAGCCCGACATCAATCGGCGTATGATCCCGAAAATGATACGAGATGTTAAAGGCTCTCTAAATATATTGCAAAATTAATTTTGAAGAATAAATATTAATTCTAAAATTACTAAATTCTAAATATATTAATTGATCATGTAGTACTTATGAGCAACTCTATATATAGTTGATCTGCATATCCTCCAACTGAGTCGGAGGTATTATGAGTCGGGTGGGTCCTTGACCATGGCATTGTGTCTGAGAAACGACGGCCGCTATTGTCTATGACTGTGTGGTCACTAGTGATCTCCTATCCTCTGAACTTGGGGTTTTCTTTAATATCAATCTTATTAATGCTCTATGTTGCTCCAAGAATTGATTTTGATGATTACAAACCATTTGAGGAGATTACTACTGAATTTAGCTTGAAAATTTTTTTTTTATATTTTAGGAGCAAAATCATAATTTTATCAAGTTTTGATTTGAGAGCCTTAAGAGCAAGAATAGAAGATTTTTGATCTTTTGGAGCAGTTTCATAATTTTTTGATGCATATTTTGGAAGAAAATCAAGTTTGAAGCAAAAGGATTGACCCCTAGGTCCACCCCTGCTGAAACGAGCTATTTGGCATGCTATTTCTATTCCAAGGATCCATTCCAGGATCGACCTCTGCTATTCCAAAGGTCAAAAATATAGAACGATTGATTTTTTGAATTCTATCTCAGAGGTCGACCTCCTGTGCCAGAGGTCGACCCATGAGTCGATCCCTATGATGAAAATCTTCTGCAACAGCCCTAAGCAAAAGTCATCTTTAAGCAAAGAAGCTTTCGTTTCAAGTTCATTAACCTCTCAAGAGCTCATTCAAGTCTCCAACAACCTTGAGAAAAATCAGAAAAGCTTCCTCCATTATTGTGAAAAGCATTCTTAAGGTTTTATTTGCTCATTAAGGGAGCTAAATTTGTATTTGATTGTCATTAACTCTTATACTCTGTTTATTGTTTTGATTCAAGTTTTGGAAGTATTCCAAAACTTGGGATGATTGATCCGAACCTTAAATCGAAGTGTGTTGGATTGGCTTGTACTTGAGAAATAAGTATGCTAGCTTAGGATAGCTAGGATCAGAGGTATCGATGTTGTATTCTGGTTGAATATGTTTAGTGATTTTGAATTCTCAAGTAGGAGCTTGGAGAGTGGATGTAGGTGCAAAAAAAGCACCGAACCACTATAAATCTTGCTTGTTTATGGTGTACTTACTATCTTTCTTTTCTTAGTTTGTTAAATTCTTTCTTTCAAATCTTTTATATTTTCATCTAATCTAAATCGCTTTATACACACGACTTGCATATCATTATTCAATCTTGATATCTTTAAATTAGCATTAAAATTTTAAAAATTTAATTCATCCCCCCCTCTTGGGTTGTATAGCTGAACAACAAGTGGTATCAAAGTCGGTGCTCTAGCCCTACTTTGATTTAATCATCAAAGAGTCAAAGATCTATGGCAACCCAAGTTAGTATTTCTCTAGCCGAGAAGTAGTCCACAAATCGACCTCCACTTTTCAATGGGTTAAACTATATCTATTAAAAAGTTTGGATGAGAATATTCATACAAATACTTGACTATGATATATGGAGTATCATAATCAATGGACCACACACACCTACTAAGATAATTGATGGTATGGAGTCAACCAAACCTGGAAAGAAATGGAATAAGGTTGATAAGAAAATGACACAACTCAATGCAAAGCCATGAATGTTTTATATTGTACTTTAGATATTAATGAATTTAATCGTATTTCAACATACATATCGACTAAGAAAATATGGGATATGTTAGAAGTAACTCATGAAGGCACTAATCAAGTTAAGGAGTCAAAAATTAACATGCTTGTGCATAAATATGAGTTTTTCAAAATGGAGCATGATGAGTCAATAACTAAAATGTTTACTAGATTTACAAACATTATAAATGATCTTAAAAATCTTGGCAAGTCTTATTCTAATAGTGATCTTGTGAGAAAGATTCTTATATCTTTGCCAAGGATATGGAAGGCCAAAGTGACTGTAATCCAAGAAGCCAAAGATCTGAATATTTTATCCTTAAAGGAGATTCTAGGATCATAAATGACACATGAGCTAAGCATAAAACAACATCAAGAAGAAAATATCAAGAAAAAGAAGACATTAGCCCTCAAATCCATCACTCAACAAGATGAGAAATCCGATGAAATGGAAGATGAAGAAATAGCTCTCATCATAAGAAAGTTCAAGAAATTTTTGAAGAAAAAATAAGAGATGAGGAAGAGGCCATCTACCAAAGAAGAGTATAGCAAGGAAAAGGATAGAGAGCAACCTCTTATTTGCTATAAATATAAGAAATCGGGGTACTTTAGATCTGAATGTCCTTAACTTAAAAAGGTTCTCAAGAAATATAAAAAAAAGGCTATGATGGCAACATGGAGTAATAGTGATGACTCAAGCTTCAAAGAGAAAGAAGCTTATGAACAAGCCAACCTGTGCCTTATGGCACATAAAAATAAGATAAATGCTGAAATCTCAAATGAATTTACATTCGAAGAACTTCAAGAAGTCTTCTATGATTTAGTAGAAGATTTTAAAAAAATAAAAACTAAAAATAAAGATCTAAAATTTAAGAATCAAATCTTGCTAAAAGAAAATAAAATTATCCTAAGTGAAAAACTAGTCTTAACTCAAGAGAACCTAAATTTGAAAAATAAAATCGACAAGCTAAAATCGATAGAAAAATTTATTTTAAGTTTAAATAAACTTCATATGATTATTGAAAATCAAAAGGTCATTTATGATAAGACCGATCTAGGCTATAACTCCCTAAGAAAATAAAAATTTTTGAAAAATATTTTTATAGATTCACAAAGCAATAAATTTTTAAATGTTACTTGCTTTAAATATGGTAAACTATGACACAAATCTTATACATGTTTATCTAATAATTTAAATATAAAAAAAAATGGATTCCAAAAGGAACCATTATAACTAACCTTAAAGGATTCAAGAAAACTTGGGTACCTAGAGTAAGTACTTGATTTTGTATGTAGATGTGTCTTGCATCCAAAGAAGAAAATCGAAGATGGTATCTTGATAGCGGATGCTTAAGACACATGACCGATGATGAGTTTCAATTCATCACGCTTGATGCTAAACATGGAGGAATGATCACCTTTGGAGATAATGGCAAATAAAAGATTATCGATATAGGTAACATTGATATCACTCCCTCTAAGTATATTAAAAATATTTTATTAGTAGATAGTTTGAAACATAATCTCTTAAGCATTAGTCAACTTTGTGATAAGGATTATAAAGTTATTTTTGAATCTTCATTATGCATTGTAACTAGTTCCAATGATAATGGCATAAGTTTGTTGGACATAGACATGGTAATATTTATATGGTAGATTTGAATGATCTTTTTATGATAAACATGCAATGTTTAGTAGCTATGAATACCAAAATTAATGAGACTAGTTGGCTTTGGCACTATAGGCTTACATACATTAGTATGCATTCACTTTCAAAGCTTATTAAAAGAAAATTAGTTACTGATTTACCAAAATTAAACTTTAAAAAAGATAAAATTTGTAATGCATGCTAACTAGGTAAACAAACTAGAGTTTCATTCAAATCTAAGAACATTATTTCAACTTTCAGGCCATTGGAACTATTGCACATAGATTTGTTTGGTCCTACAAGAATAACAAGCTTAGGTGGAAAATGTTATGATTTTGTAATTATCGATGACTACTCATGTTTTACATGAATTTTCTTTTTGACACATAAAGATGAAATTTTTTATATTTTCTCAAAGTTTTATCAAAAAATTATAAATAAAAAATTTTTTTTAATTCAAAGCATTCGAAGTGATCATGGAATTAAATTTGAAAATCAAAACTTTAAAAAATTTTATGACGAAAAAGAAATAAGCCATAATTTTTCAGCACCTAGGACATCCCAACAAATTGGGATGGTAGAAAGAAAAAATAGGACTCTAGAAGAAATGGCCCGTACCATGCTGTGTGAAAGCAATCTCCCAAGATACTTTTGGATGGAAGCAATTAACATAGCATGTTATATCTTAAACCGTGCCCTAATCAGACCAATTTTAAAAAAAATATCTTATGAATTTTAGAAAGGAAGAAAACCTAACATTGCATATTTTCATATTTTTGATTGTCGATATTTTATTTTGAATAATAGTAAAGAAAAATTAGAAAAAATTGATGTAAAATCTGATGAAGCTATTTTTCTTGGTTACTCCTCTTCTAGTAAAGTTTTTAGAGTATTTAACAAAAAAATCTTAATAGCAGAGGAATCAATATATGTTATTTTTGATGAGACTAATGATCTTCCATCAAGAAAGAGTGAGAATATTAATGATGCAGATTCTCTTATAGAAGGGATGAAGGAGATCATCCTAAAGGATTCAATAATTCAAAATCAAAAGGATCATGAAGACAAGTAAGAAAATGAGGGTGAAGAACAATAAGAACAACCTCAAAGTACAAATGGTATTTCAAAAGAATGGAAGTGTATTTACAATCACTCCAAAGAACTAATTATTGGTGATCCTACACATGGGATAAGAACTTGCTCTTCAATTAGAGATGCATATAATTATTTTGCTTTTGTTTCTCATTTTGAACCTAAAATCATAAATGAAGCCGAAAAAAATTATAATTGGATAAATGTAATGCAAGAGAAACTTAATTAATTCAAAAAAAATAATGTATGGACCTTAGTATCAAGACCTAAAAATCATCCAATAATTGGCACAAAATGGGTATATAGAAATAAATTAGAAGAAAATAAAAATATAATTAGGAATAAAGCAAGATTAGTTGTAAAGAATTATAATCAAGAAAAGAAAATTGATTTTGATGAGATCTTTGCACCTATTGCTGGACTAGAAGCAATTAGACTTTTACCCGCTTATGCATGCTTTATGAATTTCAAGTTATTTCAAATGGATGTTAAAAGTACTTTCCTAAATGGATATATTGTCGAAGAAGTTTATGTAGAACAATCTTTCGATTTTGAAAATCATGCTTTTCTAAATCATGTTTTCAAATTAAACAAAGCATTATATGATTTAAAATAAGCATCTAGGACTTGGTATGAAAGATTAAGTAAATTCTTGTTTAATAATGAATTTTCAAGAGAAAATGTAGATACAATCCTTTTTATTAAAAAAGATCATGATGACATCTTCGTAATACAAATATATGTTGATAACATTTTATTTGGATCTACTAATAAAACTTTAAGTCGAGATTTTGCTAAGCTTATGTAGGGAGAGCTCGAGATGAGCATGATGGGTGAACTAATATTCTTCCTCTGACTTCAAATCAAATAAATAAAGGAAGGGATCTTCATCATCTAAAGCAAGTACATAAGAGATCTACTTAAAAGATTTAGAATGGAGAGCTCCAAAGCCATTGGTACACCCATGAGTTCATCATGTAAGCTTGATAAGGATGAAGGAGGTAAAAATATTGATATTAAAGTCTATAGAGGTATGATAGGTTCTTTATTGTATTTAACTGCTAGTAGATCAGATATCATGTTTAGTATTTATTTATATGCACGATTTCAATCTAATCCAAAAGAATCATATTTAAATGCTATAAAAAGAATATTTAAATACCTAAAAGAAACTCAATCCATAAGTTTATGGTACTTTAAGAATTCATCAATCGATTTAATTGGATATTCAGATGCAGACTTTGCTGGATGTAGATTAGATAAAAAAAAGTACTAGTAAAACTTATCAATTTCTAAGAGTTAACTTAATCTCTTGGTTTAGCAAGAAGCAAAATTCAGTAGCATTGTCTATGATCAAGATTGAATACATTGCAGTCGAAAGTTGCTGTGCACAAATCTTTTGGATTAAGCAACAACTTGAGGACTTTGGCATCAAACTAAACAAAACTTTCATAAGATGTGATAATACTAGTGCCATAAATCTATCTAAGAATCCAATCCAATACTCTAGATCAAAATATATTGAAATAAGATATCATTTCATAAAAGAGCATTTTCAAAACAATAACATAATTCTTGATTTTATTTGTTTTAAAAAATAATTGACTGATATTTTTACTAAGGTCTTAAGTGAAGATAAATTCTGTGAGATTAGGAGAGAATTGGGAATTCTAGATTCTTTTGCTTAAATATTCTTCTTTTGATCCCAACTTATCCTCTACTAATATTTTTGGATCAATCTTTGAGACTTAATTTCATTGCTTTAAGTTAAAAATTATCCATCCTTCCTGTCTTTTTCTTGACTATAACAAGAAAAATTATTTTTGAACTTAATAAGAAAAATCATGGATAAATAATTATACTTTACTTGTCTCATGGATTTATTTGAGCATTCTAATAATTTTAATTATTTGATTCATTTTAAGCAACTATTTATATTTTACATATTTTGATCATATTATTATTTTTTAAGAAATTAATTAATATCAAAAAATTATTTTTGATCTTAAAAAAAGATTATTGATGAATATTCATGTCTTGTTCAGATTGATTAATTTTAAAAAATAAATTTTAAAAAAATATTCTTTTTAAGTCTTTTGATATTTATATCAAGCAAAATATTTTAAAGAAGCTATCAAAATTAAATATTCAAAGAGGACTTTAGTTTTTAATCAATTAATATCAGATAGCTTAATATCTATCTTATATTTTATTGATCTTAATATATATATATTAATAAAAAAAAAAGAAGAGATGATTCCTAAAAAATTGAATATAATCTTTGAAATATTCCATCTCTCTTGAATCTTTAAAATTTAAAATAATTTTATTTAATATATTTATTTTATTCAAAAAGAGAGAGATGTATTTTTAATCCATATTATTCATAAATAGAATTTAAAAAAAAAAAGATATTCATTCTAAATTTATTGTATTCTTTCAAAATGAGGAAGAAAAGCTAAAATATAAATTTTCCAATAATAATTATGAAAAAGAGGGAGAGAAAATATTATGTGATGAATTTTTTGGTATTTATTCTTAAAAAATAAGAAAAAAAATGTTTGTTTATTAAATATTATCTACTTAGCCTTGACTGAATATTTTAATTAATTTAAGTTAAGGATAATGAACTTTGATTGTTTTATAATCCTTTTAACTTAAGCCTTCATGTGATTATTCAATTTAAATTCAATTGATTCGATTGTCAAATCATTTTTTATAACTAATTGGAGTTAAAACTAATTTAAAATATATTCTTACTCCAAATAAATTAATTTTGATACATACTTCTATTTTTGAAACTTATTTAAAAATGTGAATATAATATAAAATTTTTAATGTATCTTTAGAAATCTTTATAAAATTATTTTTGCTCTGATACTATCTTTAGAAATCTTTATAAAATTATTTTTGATATATATCTTTTTTTAGCTTAATTGACTGAAATTTATTTAAGAAAAGAAAAGAATGAATGACGAATTAAATATTATGCTTGATTCTACTATTCAAATCTTTGGAAAGCTCTAATCCTCTTAAAGCTTAAAAATACATACTTGAAAATTTGTTCAAATAATCATATTCATTCAAAAAGGAGGAGAGCCTTTGATATTTGAGTTTAAACTAATTTTTTATAAAGAAAGAAATTTCAAATAATAAGCTTTTAAAGGAAAACTAATTCATTTGATTTGATTCAATTTTTTAAATTTGATACATCTGTTATTTGATATATTTCATCATATCTCTAATTTCTCATCTGATTCAGATGCTTCCAACCGTGATCTCTACTAGATTTAATTTAGTCATCTTTGTATTGGGTTATGATCTAGTATCTCTTAGTTGTTTCTATAAGTTGTTGATCAAGTCATGGTTGGTTATTTTTATTTTTATTTTGAATCAAACTTATGGTATTGGTACTATTGGTTGCTTGGGTCATGGATAGTTGTATCCGTAAATTCTATATATTTTGATGGCCGAACTCTCATGAATATTTTTGATACCTTTAGTACTTATATGTTTTGATAACTTGATGTTATGATTTATTGTGTGTGGAATAATATCATTTAGATGTAAATATGTGTATATAAATATGATGATGTCATTTGAATGATGTGAAATGTAACTTCTATGAATTAGCTAAAATTCTATTATGATATGTTGTAAACACTGTATTGTATATAAGCTAACTGAAAGTTTTGTTATAAACTCTTGTTCTAATAGAAAAACATATGGAATAATTTAAGGAGGAGGTTTTTTCTTTTTAAATTTTAAAATTTCTTAAGATCTTACTTGATGATGTCAAAAAAAGGGAGTAGAGTAAATAAAATTAGGCTATAAGTAAAATTAAAGTAAAATTGACAAAAAGAATAAGTAAGTCAAACACTTTTGCAAATAATTTGAATGTTTAACCATAAGTAATCTTCAAACTATTCTTTATGCAATATTTGTCAAATAACTGAATATGATATTCTAGCAAATGATGTAGGCTTCTACATGCTTTATTTTTTGTTTATGCTCAAATATTTTATCATCACAAAAAAGAGGAAGATTATTGCTCCAAGAATTGATTTTGATGATTACAAAGCATTTGATTGGATTACTAATGAATTTGACTTGAAAAAAGACTTTTTATATTTCAAGAACAAAATCATAATTTTATCAAGTTTTAATCTGAGAGCCTCAAGAGCATGAATAGAAGATTTCTGATCTTTTGGAGGTAGTCCCATAATTTTTTGATGCATATTTTGAAAAAAAATCAAGTTTGAAGTAAAAGGATTGACTCCTAGGTTTATCCCTGCTGAAATGGGCTGTTTGGCATGCTGTCTCTATGCCAAGGGTCAACCTCAGGGTCAACCTCTACTGTTTCAAAGGTCAAAAATATAGAACAGTTGATTTTTTAAATTCTATCTTAGAGGTCGACCTCGAAGTCGACCCCTGTGCCAGAGGTCGATCCATAAGTTGATCCTTATGACGAAAATCTTGTATAACGACTAATTTTATCCCATTTTTGGCAGCTTTAAATATTTTTTTAAGATCTCTAATAGTTACAAATCTTATCCAGAATTCTCTCTTCCATCCATTGAAGATTTAAAAGACTATAAAAAAAAATATAAGAGATTTCATAACATTCAATTCAGCTCTAAGCAAAAATCATCTTCAAGCAAAGAAGCTTTCATTTTAAGTTCATCAACCTCTCAAGAGTTCATTCAAGTCTCTAATAACCTTGAGAGAAATTAGAAAAACTTCCTCCATTATTGTGAAAAGTATTCTTAAGATTTTATTTGCTCATTAAGAGAGCTAAATTTATATTTGATTGTCATTAACTCTTATACTCTACTTTATTATTTTAATTCAAGTTTTGGGAGGATTCCAAAACTTGAGTGGATTGATCCGAATCTTAAATCGGAGTGTGTAGGGTTGGCTTGTACCTAAAAAATAAGTATGCTAGTTTGAGATAGCTAAAGCCGGAGGTACCGACGTTGTATTCTGGTTGAATATGTTTAGTAGTTTTGAATTTTCAAGTAGAAGCTTGGAGAGTAGATGTAGGTGCAAGAAAAGCACCGATCCATTATAAATCTTGCTTGTTTGTAGTGTACTTGCTATCTTTTTTTTCTTTAGTTTGTTAAATTTTTTTCTTAATTTTTTTATATTTTTATCTAACCTAAATCATTTTACACACATGACTTGTATATCATCATTCAATCTTGATATCTTTAAATTAGCATTAAAATTTTAAAAATCCAATTCACTCCCCCCCCCCTCTTGGATTGTATAGCTGGGCAATACTCTATTTAGAATATAAAATGCTGTATTGATAGCTTCAGCCCAAGAATATCTTGAAAGATGGCTTTTACACAACATGGTTCGGACCATTTTCTCTAGAATTCTATTTTTCTTTTAACAATCCTATTTTATTAAGATATTCTAGGAGCAGAAAAATTATGTTCAATCCCCATTTAATTATAAAAAGTTTTAAAATATTAATTTTCAAACTCCGTTCCATGATCACTTCTAATGCAAATGATAGAGAGGTTCTTTTCATTTAAAACTTTCTTGAAAAACTTAGTAAATGTAGAAAATACTTTATCCTTTTATGCCAAAAATGAAATCTAAGTGAATCTCAAAAAATCATCTATAATTACAAGTCCATATTTCTTACCACCTAGGCTTATGGTCCTAGTTAGTCCAAATAAATTCATATAAAGTAGTTTAAGGGATCTAGAAGTTGAAACAATATTTTTTAATTTGAAAGAGCTTCTAGTTTGTTTTTCTAATTGACGTGCATCACATATTTTATTTTTTAAAATTAAGTTTTAGCAAATCTTTTACAAGATCCCTTTTGATTAGCTTAGAAATTAAATCCATGCTAACATGTCCTAGTCTACAATGCCATAGCCAACTATCTTCATTGATTTTAGCATTCATTACAACTAAACATTGACTTCTTTTGGTGGAAGAGTCATCTAAATCTACTAAGTATATATTTTCATATCTATGTCCAATAAGAGCTATATTATTATCAATAGGACTAGTGATAATGCACATGAGTGATTCAAAAACAACTTTAAATTTTTTATCGCAAAGTTGACTTATACTTAATAAGTTATGCTTTAATCTATCTACTAAAAATATATTATCTATAAAGGTAGGAGTGATACATATTTTACTACTACCAATGATATATCCTTTGCCATTATCACCAAAGGTCATAATTCCTCCTTTCTTAGCTTCAAGAGTGATAAAATACTCCTTCCCACCTGTCATTTATCTTGAGTAGCCACTATCTAGATACCATTTTTCTTTCTTTCTATCGACTGCAAGACACACCTGCAATCAAAGATCAAATGAAGATTTTAGGTATCCAAGTCATCTTGGATCCTTTAGGATTAGTAACCATGGTTCTTTTAGGAACCCATACTTTCTTTATGTTTGGACTATTTTTTATTTTTTTTGAAATTGCAAACATAAGACTTGTGTCTAGATTTTTCATCGCAAAAATAGATTGGTTTTTATGAAGTTGAAGATATATTATTTACAAAAAAATTCTTTAGAATTTTTTTTTAGTTTTAAAATTAATTCTTGCTTTATCAAAGATAGCTTTTTGATTATTAAGTAATAATTATAGTTTTTCAAAACTTAATATAAACTTTTTAACTATAGATTTATATTTTTTAAGTTTTTTCTTTAGGTTCTAATTTTCTGCAGAGATAGCTCTTTTTCTCTCAATATTTTCTTTTTTTCTTTAATTAAATTTTGATTGATTGATTTTAGGTTTTTATTTTTTAAAATTAACTTTTTAAGATCATCATACAATTCATAAAATGCTTCTTGCAACTCATCAAATAAAAATTCAGGTTGAGTGTCAAGTGTTACCTCATCCTCTAAAGTCATGAGACACGAATTTACTATTTCTTGTCCTTCTTCATCTGAACTTGACTCTTTACTATCACTCCATGCTGCCATCATTGCTTTCTTCTTTATTTTTTTGGAGGATTTCTTCAATAGAGGATGGCCTATCTTGAAATGATATGATTTCTTGCATTCAAAGCATGTAGGCTACTTCTTATCTTTGTCTTTTTCTCGATCTTTGCTAGCTTCATCTTTAGAGAAGGGTCTTCTCTTGAAGTTTGATTTTTTTCTTACAAATCTTCTAAATTTTTTGGTTGGAAGAGCCATTTCTTCATCATCATATCCTTCGTCGGACTCTTCACTTTCTTCTTCTTCTTTCTTTGCTATGGACTTGAGAGCCACGGTCTTCTTTTCTTCTTAACTTCATCTTCTATGTTTTGCTTCATGGTTAACTCATGTATAATGAGAGAACCAAGAAGCTCTTCAAGGGATAAGGTGTTGAGATTCATAGCTTCTTGTATAGCCATCACCTTCACCTCCCAACTTCGAGGAAGCGACCTAAGAATTTTCCTCACAAGTTCATTGTTAGTATATATTATTACATCAGTAAATCATGTAAACATTTCGATAATACTTTCGATTGATTTCATTTTGAAAAGTTCATAGTTATGCACTAACATATTAATTTTGGATTGCTTCACTTGATTGGATAATCTCAAGTATATCCCATATTTCTTTGACTGAAATACAAATAGAAATTTGATTAAATTTATTAATATCAAGTGAGCAGTAAAACACATTCATTGCTTTAGTATTCAATTGAGCCAATTTCTTATTATTTTCATCCTAATTTCTTTTGGGCTTGAAAATTATGTTACCATCAATGCTAATTATGGGTATGGATGGTCCATTAATTATGACACTCCATAGATCATAATCAAGTACTTAAATAAATATGTGCATGTGTGCCTTATAATATGTGTAGTTAGAATCATTAAACAAGGATGGCCTATTTGTGGACTGTCCTTCCATTAGGAAGATATTCAATTGGATTGTCATTTTGATCAATTATTCTAAATCAAATGAACAGCAAACAATATGAGAGTACCTACTCTGATACCACTTGTTGTCCAAAAGAATAACCTAAGGGGGGGTGAATTAGATTTTTCAAAAATTTTTGGTTTACTAAATGTATATGCAGAACTTAAATATTGATATGCTGAAAATATAGTAATTTAAATATACAAAAAATAATAGTAACTAAAGAAAAAAATCATACACACAAAAATTTAAGATTTTGCTAATGGTTCGATGTCAAATCCAACATCTACATCCACTACTCAAGCACTCCACTTGAGAATTTTACTATAATCTCCAAGATTACAACAAGATTATTTTCTCCGAGCTCACAATTTAAATACAATTGGTTTTGCAGGCTAACCAATCAAAACATAATTCTAAGCCACTTCTAGGCTTGTACAAATTCAATTCAAAGCTTGGATGAGCCTATCCCTCAAGTTTCAATCCTTTCAAAACTTGAAATATAGAAATTTTGAAGTATAAAAATTTAAAATAAAACAAACCCCTTAAAGAGCAAATTTGAAGCTTTAATATATAAGCTGAGTTGTTGAAGGGCTTTAGCAATGAATGCTCCCTTCTTTCACTTGAGAATGCCTTAATTGCATAGCTGATTGAGTGGTTGAACAATAATGAAGACTCTTTAAGGCTCACTATTTGGACTGCACATAGATTTTCAAAAGGTTGCTGAAGTTTTTTATTTTTTTGCTTTTATATCTTGAGTTTTCTAACCTTAATCTGATCTTAGAAGCCTTCTAATCCAAGTTAAGAGGTCCAAAAATAGGTTTGTAGCCATTGGAACATCAAAAAAAGCTGTTTAGAGGATGAAAAATGAAATCTGGATAGTTTTGTGAACTAGCCATTGGAGCTGTCAGAAACTCGAGAGTCGACTCTCCAAAGCCTTGAGTCAACTCAAATTGTAAGATGAAAAATTCTGAAGTTCGAGAGTCAACTCTCCAAAATCTTGAGTCGACTCCAACTGTAGGATGAAAAATTTTGATTCTCTGTATTTCTGTTCCGTGCTAGTTCTACGTGCCAGAGTTGACTCCTGAACTTTATGAGTCAACTCTAGTTGTAGGATGAAAAATTCTGTATTCTGTTCTTGGACTAATGCCTTTTCTGAGACATGAGTTGACTAATGCTTTTCTTCAGTCGACTCTTGATCGACTCCTGCAACAAGGTCCATACTAAAGCCTTCTATTTTAAGCTTGGTGCTTGCTAGAGCCTGGGAGTCGACTCCTACCAATTGGGAGTTGATTCCTGAACTATGCCAAATGTTGAAACCATGGCAAATCTATCTTTAAACTTTTTTTGAGCTTGTTCATGACCCAATATTCCTTGAAAGTATTTGGCTTGACCTCTTTTTGCTCCTCTTTCTTGGTTCTTTCAATCAAAACATGGAGCATCATTGAAATAGATTTCTATCTTCCTGAACTTTATTTTAAAAGTATCTAAAATAGACTCAAATATTTTATTATTCATCAAAATCATACGTAGGATCAACATACCTTGAATGACCAATTGACGGAACCAACATACAAAGTTTTCTATCTAAAGTTTCTTTTGAACCCTCAGATACCATTTGATTACTGTAATGACCTATAGAATTACTTGTATTTTCTAAACCATCCATAGTGGATAATTAATTGATCAATGTATATAATTCTTTTATCCATACAAAAATAAATAAATGTACATATACCTTAGAATATCTGCATCAATCAACTGACGGATCTATCGTTCCATGCAATATAAATTTTATTCAAATTAACATATAATTAATATTATCTGGTACTTTCCATTGGCTTGAGAGCATAGGGCATGTGAGAGAGAAATGCTTTTTATGCCAGCTATGACCCGAGACCTGGGCATGCCTTTCGATGCCAGTTATGACCCAAGGCCCAGGCATGTAGGGTATGCCCCAGCCCCATGTTTGCAATATTACCCATCTTCTCTCGATTCAAATACTCTACATGCCGAGATTCAAATTTCATACATCTAATTAATTAATTAATTATTTAGTAATGGTACTAGCTATCATTAATGCCATCACTAATACTAAACAACATCAACCGACGCTAATGTTGTCGCTACTACTGCTACTTACAGTGATAGGGAAGAGGCAGCAAGATTGGGGCTGCAGGTTAGGGGTCGCAAGTTGGGGGCAGTGAGGCAGGGGTCATGAGGTTAGACCAGCCAAGATGGGTCTATGAGGAGACCAACGAGATAGGGGTGGTAGGCTTCGAGGCCACGGCATAGGAGGTGCAGACGGGGTGAAGGCGGTTGATAAGTGATAAAAATACACTAATAAAAGAATTAAATTATAAAATAAATTAATTTATTTTTATAAAATTGATATTTTTATTAATTTTATATAGGAAAGAAGGATACTAATATAAAGATCTTATTTTTCTGAATCAGATGAAATAAATTTCAAGCAAAACGGACTTCAAACGAGCCCGAAATTGAATTTCAAAAAAAAAATGATCGGTTCGGTTCAAACTGGCTCAGAAAAATTGGCTCAGCAGACCACCCAACCCAACCACACTCAGACTGACCGCCTGCTGACACCCAAGTTACACCATGCTGACGTCAGAATTTTTTATGGTGCACGGTGGACAACTACAGTAACCAGGCGAGGGCATTTCGGAGATTTTACGGAGACGAGCCCACTTCGATTGGCTGAAGGAAGCGGCGGTCCACGCAACGTCGGGCTCGTGCATAATCTACAGAGGGTATTCTAGAAATTTTGCCTAATTCGATGAATGCTGTTCACTGGGATTTGATCGAACGATGAGAATCTGAGCGCTGACGAACGGCAAATGCAGCTTCTAGTCGAGATCCAACGGTGGAGATGCATTACTAATTTTAAACTAAAAATTAGAGGCTTCTTTGGGTATGATCTGATAGTTCAGATTCGATCTTCAAGGCTGATCCAACAATCCAAATTAATTTTGACTTGATTTAGATTTTTAAAATAATTTTTGAGTGATTTTTGGTCCGTTTGATCGACATCCAATAGTCAGAATTGATCTAGGGCTCTTTTTGAATTATTTTGAGAGTTTTAAACCCAATTTCAATGGAATTTCGACCCAAGACCACTCGGATTAGCCTATTTAAAGGCTTGCTACCTACTGTTGCCAAGAGAGGAGGTAGAGAAAAAAAGAGAGAGTTAAAAATAAAGAGAAAATAGAAAGAAATAGAGAGAACAGAGAAAGAGAGAGGGGTTTAGGGAGACAAGAGAAAGAGTTTTTTTTATTATTTTTCTTTCCTCTTCTTTTCTTTTTTCGAAGGTCGGTAAACAATGCAACTTTCTTCTTCATCAAGTTCTTCACACAAAAAGCAATGGACAACCAATTTCAGTGATTAAACAGTCTAATTTCTTAATGCTTTTTATTGTATTTGCTATTTTTGAACTTATTCTCATGAACTAAATTTTTTTTTACCAAGACTAAGGTGTAGCCACTCTTTTGATGCAATATTTAGTATGATTTATTTTTAATTTTAAATTTTATTTATGAGGAGTATATAAATTTGATCTTAATGCTTTTAGATTACTAGTCATCTTCTAATTGATCTAATGAACATAGATGATGCAAACCAAGTACATCTATGTTATTGCTTCTTGATTATATACCTTGTATTATGAATCGAATTAGAATTCATATGCATGCAGAAATTTTAGTACGCTTTGGATGCAGCATATTTTAATTAGAGGATTTCATAAAACTTAATGCATTGATATTTATTTAAATTATACCTAGACCAAAGGATAATTAATAAATATTGATAGTTTTGCTATGCTTGGACCAAAGAGTGGTGAATAAACTAGGAGACTCCACCGTCATATGAAATAAAATTAATCTAATAATTTGAATATTGTATTGACTGAGTTGGTGAATCGATTGCCTTAGTAACCTATTGCTCTTAAGTTTAAAATCCTAATAATTACACTCTCTCTATTTTCTTATAATTTTTTAATTACTTCTTTATTTTGTTCTTTATTTTTTTAATTCTCATAAATCGATCTTCTAAATAAAACATAGAAAAGAGCTTTTCAGTATTTATTTTCCAATCTTCTAGAGATGATACTTTACTCACTTTATTACTTAATCGACTGGTGCACTTGTCATAGTTATAGATTAGCACGCATCAAGTTTTTGGCACCATTGCTGGGGATTATGTCTAAAATAATATTAAAATTTTGATCCTAACTTTACTTTAAAATTTTATTTTTTTAATTTTTATTTTTATTTTATTTTTAAATTTATTCAGTGCATGACACGTACTGGACATAGTAACTTACTATCTTTAGATCCAGAAATTGAAAGGACCATCAGAAGACTATAATAAGAAAGAAACATGGCAGCTGAAGATCCTAACGACATCAATTTAAGATTGGATATGATGATCGAGGGACAGCATGAAGCTATTCAAGCAACATATCATCCATTAAATGATTACATCACATCATCTATAGCCAATGTAGCTTCGAGCATTAGAAGACCGCCTATGCGAGCAAACAACTTTGAAATAAAATCGATGATGATCTAGATGATTCAATCAACTGTCCAATTCAGTGGACACGTACATGATGATCTAAATGCCCATATTTCTAATTTTCTTAAACTTTATGATACTTTTAAAATTAATGGGGTATCAGATGATGCTATTAGATTAAGGTTATTTTCTTTTTTTTTATGGAATAAAGCTAAAAGTTGGCTTCATTCTCTTCCTACAGGTTCTATCATAACTTGGGATGTCCTAGCCCAAAAATTCTTAGCCAAGTACTTTCCACCTTCCAAGACTACCAAGATGTGCAACGATATCACTTCTTTTGTGCAGATGGATATGGAGACATTATATGAGGCTTGGGAGCATTTCAAGAAACTACTAAGGAGATGTCCATATCATCAACTATCCGTATGACTTTAGGTACAAACTTTCTATAATGGTTTATCTCCTATTAATCATTCTATGATTGATGCAGCAGAAGGAGGAACCATTAACCAAAAAATGGAGGAAGAAGCCTTTGATTTGATTGATGAGATGGCATCAAATAGCTATCAGTGAAAAACATAATGCATGATGCTGAAAAGACCAGCAGCTGTGCAGAAAGTAGATTGCGTGCCAACCTTAATAGCTGAAATTACAGCCCTTAGAACCGAAGTCAACAACTTAAAGGGAACGGCTATGCATGTTCAGAGCATCATTTATGATTTGTGTGGAGGAGGACATGATACAAGCAACTGCCGGATAGGTAATCATTTTGCTAAAGCAACTGATACGGCTAATTATGTTGGTAATTTTTCAGGCTATAATAAAATAATTTCTACTCCAACACACAATCAAGGATGGAGGCAGTATCCAAAATTCTCATGGAGCAATCAAAATGCAGCACAACAGCCACCCCTGGGGTTCCAAGTATCTGAAAAGAAGTCCAACATGGGGAGCTGATGGTCAAATTCATGCAAAACTAAGAAACAACTATAAAAAATTTAGAAGCCAAGCTTAGGCAGGACCAAGCAGCAGCAATTCAAAACTTGGAGATGCAAATAGGTCAAATGGCTAAGATAATCTCTAAGAGACCTCAAGGATCCTTGCCTAGCAACATGGAGACCAATCCAAGGGAACAAGTCAATACTATCATCCTAAGAAGTGGTAAAAAGCTGAAGGAGCCACATCAGAAGAAAGAGACTGAAGAGAGCCAACTACAAATAAGGAACCATCAACTAAAATTCATTAGTTACCAAAACAACCAGCAGATGGATGGTCTCCAAGTATACAGTTTGCCAATCCAAATATGAAGCCCTACGTGCCACCACTACTATTTCCAGAGAGACAAATACAGCATCTAGATAAGAAATTTTTTAATTTTTTTAAAATTTTAAAGAATTTATATATTAATATTCCTTTTGTAGATGTTATCACTCAAATGCCTAGTTATGCCAAGTTTCTCAAAAAAGATCTAATAAATAAGAAAAAGCTAAAGAAGCATGAGAGAATAAATTTGAATGAAGAATGCTCAGCAATACTTCAAAATAAATTACCACAGAAGCTAAAAGATCCAGAGAGTTTTACTATCCCTTGCATTATTGGTGATTGTAGTTTTGATAAAATTTTATGTGATTCAGGTGCAAGTATTAATCTCATATTTTTTTCTATTTTTAGAAAATTGGGTCTAGGAGAACCGAAACCTACCACTATTATTCTTCAATTAGCCGATAGATCCATCAAATATCCTAGAGGTATAGTGGAGGATGTCTTAGTAAAGATAAATAAGTTTATTTTTCCTATTGATTTTATTGTTCTTGATATGAAAGAAGATTATGATGTACCCCTTATCTTAGGAAGACCCTTTTTAGCTATTGGAAGAGCTTTAATAGATATTCAACAAAAAAAATTAATTCTTAGAATCCAAGATGAACAAGTTACTTTTAATGTTTTCAAAGTTATTAAACATTCCAATGATAATCAAACTAGTTTTTGTATAGATGATATTGATAATTTAGTACATGAGTATTTTCTAGAAAATAGGTTTGAGGATCCTATTGATGCTTGCATTGTCCAATCACAAGGGAATTCAGCTAAAGATGAAAGACAAACAGAATGCATAAAATTGTTAAAGATCAGACCATATATTCTACGCATATACAGACCACGATTTGAAGAATTAGAAAGATCATCCACTCCTCTTCCAAAGACATCAATTGAAGAGCCACCTACTCTTGAAC
The DNA here is from genome assembly GCA_006176705.1 of Cocos nucifera. Classification (NCBI taxonomy): domain Eukaryota; kingdom Viridiplantae; phylum Streptophyta; class Magnoliopsida; order Arecales; family Arecaceae; genus Cocos; species Cocos nucifera. The sequence continues at coordinate 630,487 of QRFJ01000750.1, forward strand.
TTAAACCCTTTTCTTCTCATTTAAAATATATTTTCTTGGAAGGCTCCTCGCACTTACCTATTATTATTTCTTCTTCTTTGATAGATTTAATGGAAGAAAAGTTGTTAAGAGTGCTAAAGAAACATAAAAAGGCATTTGGATGGACCATAGCAGATATCAAATGAATTAATCCCTTAATTTATATGCACAAAATTCTTATGGAGGATAACTATGAGCCTACAGTCTAACCCCAAAGAAGACTCAACCCTGAGATGCAAGAAGTGGTCAAAAAGGAGGTAATCAAGCTACTGGATGCAGGTATTATTTATCCTATCTCCGATAGTTTATGGGTGAGTCCTATTCAATTAGTTCCTAAGAAAGGTGGGATTATTATAGTTCAAAATGATAATAATAAATTAATTCCTACTAGGACTATTACTGGATGGAGAGTATGTATGGATTATAAAAAATTAAATGATGCAACTAGAAAAGATCATTATCCTCTTCCATTCATTGATCAGATGTTAGAGAGGTTAGCTGGACATGATTTTTACTACTTTCTAGATGGATATTCTGGTTATAATCGAATTGCCATAGGACCTGAGGATCAAGAGAAAACTACTTTTACATGTCCTTATGGTACATTTGCTTTTAGAAGAATGCTGTTTGGTTTATATAATGCACCAGCTACTTTTCAATGATGCATGATGGCTATTTTTTATGATATAATTAAAAAAAATTTTGAAATATTTATGGATGATTTTTTTATCTTTGGATCCATATTTGATAAATGCTTGCATAACTTATCTCTTATTTTACAAAGATGTGAGGATACTAATCTTATCTTAAATTGAAAGAAGTATCATTTGATGGTAGAAGAAGGTATAGTATTAGGCCACAAGATTTCATGTAAAGGTATTGAAGTGGATAGAGCTAAGCTTGAGATAATCGAAAAGTTATCCATACCGACCTCAGTTAAGACTATTAGGAGCTTTTTGGGGCATGCTGAATTTTACCATCAATTTATAAAGGACTTCTCTGTAATTTCTAAACCTCTATCTAAATTATTATGTAAAGATGTCTCTTTTCATTTTTCTAATGAGTGTTTGCAGGCATTCAACACCCTCAAGGAGAAGCTTGTCACGGTACCTATTGTGGTAGCACTAGATTTGTCCCTACCTTTTGAGTTGATGTGTGATGCTAGTGACACAGCCATAGGAGCAGTACTTGGTCAAATAAAGGATAAGATTTTTCAAACTATATACTATGCTAGCCGCACTTTGACTGAAGCCCAACAAAAATATGCAATCATAGAGAAGGAGCTTCTGACAGTGGTATTTGCATTAGATAAATTTCATTCTTATCTTATTTTATCTAAAATTATTATATACACCGACCATGCAGTCCTAAAGTATCTCCTTACCAAGAAAGATGCAAAATCTAGATTGATCAGATGGATTCTTTTGCTACAAGAGTATGATTTGGAGATTAAGAACAAGAAGGGCACAGAGAATTTAGTTGCTGACCACCTTTCTAGATTGAAAAACATCATAGAGAAGGAATTAGATATTTGCCCTATCAAGGAGGAATTTTCAGATGAGCACCTTTATGCTATATCAGGTAGAACGTTTTCATGGTATGCTGATATTATTAACTATCTGATTGATAAGGTTCTTCCATTTGGTCTTTCTTTTCAACAAAAGAAGAGATTCTTATCTATTGTTAAATATTATTTTTGGGATAAACCCTTCTTGTATAAGTGTTGTGCAGATCAGGTCATTAGAAGATGCATTCTGGAGGAAGAAATGGAAAAAATACTGCAACATCATCATGACCGAAAGGTAGGAGGACATTTCGGCCCAATTAGAATAGCTTATAAGGTTCTTCAATCAGGTTTTTATTGGCCCTATTTATTTAAAGATGCTCATACTTATGTCTCTTCATGTGACCGCTGTCAAAGAATTGGAAATCTCTCTAGGAGACATGAAATCCCTTTAAACAATATTTTTGTATGTGAAATTTTTGATGTTTGGGGTATTAATTTCATGGGATCTTTTCTAGTTCTTTTTTAAATCAATATATACTTGTGGCTATAGATTATGTTTCAAAATAGGTAGAAGCAGCACCTTTTTCAACTAATGATGCTAAGGTAGTTGTCAAATTTTTGAAAAAGTATATTTTTATACATTTTGGCACTCCTAGAGCAATCATTAGTGATGGAGGTAAACACTTTTATAATAAATAATTTAAAAATCTATTAAGCAAATATGGTGTCACTCATAAAATAGCTACCCCATATCATCCATAAACTAGTGGTCAAGTAGAGGTGTCTAATAGAGAATTAAAAAAAATTTTAGAAAAGACTATAAGTGCATCTAGGAAAGACTGATCATTAAAATTAGATGATGCATTGTGGGCATATAGGACTGCATATAAAACACCTATTGGTATGTCCCCATATAGGCTACCTTTTGGAAAAGCATGCCACCTCCATATTGAGCTAGAACATAAAGCATATTGGACCATGAAAATTCTTAACTTTGATGTACAAGATGCAAGAAAGAATAGGTTGATGCAAATGAATGAGATGGACGAATTTCACCACCATGCCTATGAGAATGCCAGGATCTACAAAGAACGTACTAAGAAATGGCATGATAACCATATTGTAAAAAGAGAATTTCATGAGGGATAGCAAGTTCTCTTGTATAGTTCATGGCTACATTTATTTTCAGAAAAGCTAAAATCAAGATGGACAGGTCTCTATACAATTACTAAGGTATTTCCATATGGAGTAGTAGAGATCTTTGACAAATCAAAAGATACCTTCAAGATAAACGGTCACAGACTAAAAAATTACATTGATGAAAGTTTTGAGAAGGAGAAGGAAGCATTTCAATTACAAGATCCAATCTAGCATCTTAAAAAAGTCAAGCTAAAGACTATAAATCAGAACTTACTAGATAGGTTGTTTCTTTTCTTTTTAGTTTTGATCATTTTCTTCTTTTATTTTTTAGTAATTTATTATTGCTCTTTTACTGCTTTGATATGTATTTTTAATTGCAGAGAAAAATCAATGAGAGCTCAAGCCAAATTTCAAAGCTTCAAAGAACTGGACTGAACCAAATCAAGTATATTTTTTTCTATTCTTTATTACACCTTTACTTTTTCTTTCTCCTTTGAGATAGTGTAGAATAAGTTGGGGGATAAAAAAAAAGAAATTTTTTTTTTTAAATCATGTGTCAAGAAGAAAATCTTGAGCAAGATAGACTACACAAGTGATAAAAGATAGAAGTATCTGCTAATGAATGTAACGAGTTAAAGAAGTAAATTAGTTGATCAGACTTTTAGTAGCCTACTTAGGTCATCAAAAGACTACTAGCACTTCTAATTGTACATGCACACTAACAAGGCAAAGTAGGTATTGATTATAAGACCAACTAAGAATTCAATTATCACTAAAAGTTGGTAATTAATATACATTCTAATCAAAGAAACTTGAATTTAAGGAAAAAGCTATCTACCTAAAAATAAAGTGCAAAAGATAGAGTATATGTGGATTGCCCAAAGCCTAGTAACTGGGTCTCTGCACCTAGGTCAAGTATGAAAATTCATGTAAAATGGTGGAGGAAAAATCAGGATGCTCAGCATAGAAAAAAAAAATGAGGTAGTGTGAAAGCTACCTTAATTCATGAGTATAAAATTGGGAATGTATAGAAAATTAACCAAAATAGGTGATAAGAGAGGATACTTTTGTCCTTTAAATTAACACTAAAATGCTATGTTAGTCATCATGAACACAAGTGCTATAGATCTTTGATGTACTCTAAGAAAGTTTTTAATTGTACGGACTACAAAATTTACTTCTGAAGCTCAATGTTTAGTTAGTGGTATTTTCTAAACTTTTTAACCTTTAACTCTAGATTTATATTTTTGATGGATGATCTTATTAAAGCATGGTATTAAATAAAGCATTGCTAAGGGACTAGCAATGACTAAGTTGGAGGGTGTAATAAGTGGTAAAAATACACTAATAAAAATATTAAATTATAAAATAAATTAACTTATTTTTAAGAAATTGATACTTTATTAATCCTATGTAGAAAGAAGGCCATCAATATGAAGATCTTATTTTTCTGGATTAGATGAAATAAATTTCAAGCAAAACAGACTTCAAATGAGTCTAAAATTGAATTTTTTTAAAAAAAAATCGATCGGTCTGGTTCAAACTGGCTCAGAAAAATTGGCTTAGCAGACCGCCTGGCCCGACCATGCTCAGACTGACTGCCCACTAATGCCCGGCTTATGCCATGCTAACATCAGGATTTTTTATGGTGCACGGTGGACCGCTACAGCAACCAGGTGAGGGCATTTTGGGGATTTCATGGGAATGAGCGCACTCTGATTGACTGAAGGAAGCGGCGGTCCATGTAATGCCAGACTCGCGCATGGTCTACAGAGGGTATTCTGAAAATTTTGCTTGATTCGATGGATGCTGTTCACTGGGATTTGATCGAATGGCGGGAATCTGAGCACTGACGAATGGCGGATGCAGCTCTCGGTCGAGATCCAACGATGGAGACACGTTACCGATTTTAAACTAAGAATCAAAGACTTCTTTGGGCATGATCTGATGACCTAGATTCGATCTTCAAGGCTGATCCAATGGTCCAAATTAATTTCGACTTGATTTGGGTTTTTAAAATGATTTTTGAGTGGTTTTTGGTCCATTTGATCGACATCCAACGATCAGAATTGATCCAGAGCTCTTTTTGAGTTATTTTGAAAGTTTTAAACTCGATTTCAATGGAATTTTGACCCAAGACCATCCGGATTAGCCTATTTAAAGGCCTGCTACCTACTGTTGTCGGGAGAGGAGGCAGAGAGAAAAAGAGAGAGTTGAAAATAAAGAAAAAATATGGAGAAATAGAGAGAATAGAGAAAGAGAGAGGGGCTTAGGGAGAGAAGAGAAAGACTTTTTTTTTGTTATTTTTCTTTCCTCTTCTTTTCTTTTTTTGAAGGTCGGTAAACAAAGCAATTTTCTTCTTCATCGAGTTCTCCACACTAAGAGCAACGGATAACCAATTTCAGCGAATAAACAATCTAATTTCTTTATGCTTTTTATTGTATTTGCTATTTTTGAACTTGTTCTCGTGAACTAAATTTCTTTTACTAAGGCTAAGATGTAGCCGCTCTTTTGATGTAATATTCAATATGATTTATTTTTAATTTTAAATTTTATTCATAAGAAGTATATAAATCTGATCTTAATACTTTTAGATTATTGACCATCTTCTAATTGATCTAATGAACATAGATGATATGGACCAAGTACATCTATGTTATTGCTTCTTGATTATATACCTTGTATTATGAATCAAATTAGAATTCATATGTATGCAGGAATTTTAGTACACTTTGGATGCAGCGTATTTTAATTAGAGGGTTTCACAAAACTTAATACATCGATATTTATTTAAATTACACCTAAACCAAAGGGTAATTAATAAATATTGATAGTTTTGCTATACTTGGATCAAAGGATAGTGAATAAACTAGGAGACTCCACTATCACATAAAATAAAATTAATCTAATAACCTAAATATTGTATTGACTGAGTTGGTAAATTGATTGCCTTAGTAACCTATTGCTATTAAGTTTAAAACCCTAATAATTACACTCTCTCTATTTTCTTATAATTTTGTAATTACTTTTTTATTTTTTTAATTCTCATAAATCGATCTTCTAAATAAAGCATAAGAAAGAGCTTTTCATTACTTATTTTTCAATCCTCTAGGGACGATACTCTAATCACTTACTTTATTACTTGATCGACTAGTGCACTTACCATAGCTATAGATTAGCACGCATCAGCGGTCGTGAGAGAGGCAGGGCTAGGGTGGCAGGCTCGAGGCCTTGGCATAAGAGGCGCTGATGGGGTAGGGGCAGCTGCTGGAGAGGTAGGGTCGAGGTGGTGGGCTTGAGGTTATGGCGTAGGAGGCACCGATGGGGTATGGGAGGTCACCGGAGAGGCGGGGCCAGGGCGGTTGGCTTAGGGCCGCACCGTAGGAGGTGGCAGTGGGTTCACGGCAGCCATGGGAGAGGCAACAACTAGCTTGAGGTCATGGTACAGGAGGCACCGACGGGGTTGGGGCGGCCATGGGAGAGGCAGGGCCGAGGCAGTTGGCTCAGGGCCGTAGAGCAAGAGACGCTGATAGGGTCAGGGCGGCCATAGGTGAGGTGAGGCTGGGGTTGCAAGATCGAGGCGACCTCGAGGGAGGCAGGGCCGGTGCTGTGGGGTTGGGGTAGCCATGTAGGAGTACTGGCAGGCTCGAACGAAGAGGGGTCGGGATGGTAGGCTCGGGGCCATGGTGTAGGAGGCGCCAGTAGGGTCGGATCGTCGGGAAGGAGGATGCATGAGGAGTGGGGAATGTCAAAAAGGACGTGCAGGGATCAAAGAAGGTGCGAAAAATTATTTTCACTTGAAATATATTTTTCCATCAATGGGGCAGGAAAGACTTATAGGCGGACTATTATTGATGGCAAAACTATCATTGATAATACGTTCGGCAAAATCAAAAATTCTGTGCCAGAATTATTAGCGACAATAACTTCCATTGCTAATAACAAAATATCATAACTAATAATATTAATTTTTTTAAATATTAAATTTTAATATTAATGTTTTGAAAAAATTTAACTATTATCGATGGCAAGCAACCATCGGTAATACGGTCAAAAAAAATATCAGCGATGTATTGCTAATACAAAAATACCATCGCTAATAATATTAAATTTTTAAAAATATTTAGTTTTAATTTTTAAAATAATATTTTTTTAAAATTATTAGCGACTGTATGGTCTCGATCACTAAAGTCATCACTAAATAATCATAATTTTTTTAAAATTATATTTTAATATTAATATTTTAGATTATTTTTTGGATGTTTAAAATTTAATATTAGATTTTATTAAATTTTTAAACTTAATTAATTTATTAATCAAGTGCTAATTAATTTAAAATAGATTTGATTTAATTAGACTTGACTTAATTTGAGGCTAATTGGATTTTAATATTCTAAATAGGAGTTGAATTTAAAGTCTAATTGAATTAGACTTGACAGAATTTCGAATTGAATTCGAATGAAATCTAAATTTAAAATTATTTTTTTAAATTAATTTAAATCAAATCAAATTTAATTATCTGGCAGATTGGATTGAAACTAATGTTGTGGGAGGTGGAGAACTTTTTAGTCCCCCAAGCAAATCGATTATGGGTCAAGAGATTACTCTTGCTTATATAAAGATGGGCTCTTCTCTCTTCCATGAGGCATCTTTTAAAGGATAAAATCATGCGGCTTGACAGCCAAACACTATAAGAATTTTGAATATTAGTGATGAAAATTTTTTTTATCATTAATAACGACTTTTTGCCATCACAATACTGACGAAAAGAACCACCGTCACTAATAATATTAGCAACAGCAACTTGATTATTAGCGATGGCAAATGCCATCCCTAAAAATATAAGTTTTTTAATATTTAAATATTAAAAAATTATTAGTGATGGTAAATTTGATTTATTAGTGATGAAAGTCTTACCATCGCTTATAATAAACTATTAGTGATGGATTTTTTATTATTAGTGATGGTAGAAGTTATCTCTAAAATTATTTAAATTTTTTAAAAATTTTATAATATTTAAACATAAAATAATTATTAGTGATGGCCTATTTGTTATTAGCAACTAAAATTTGCTCATCGCTAATAAATTTATTAAAAAATATTGATATAATTAAAAATAATTTTTTTAAAATATTATTAGTGATGAAATTAGTAAAAAAAATATTTTTCTATCATTGATAATTTAGAACACAACTCGGGTCCAATTCGAATCCAATTCGAATTCAAATCAAAATCCTGCCAAACCTAATTTAACTAGACTTTGAATCTAAGTTCTATTTAGATTATAAAATTTAATTAATCTTAAATTAAGTTAAAATTAATATAATTTAATTTAATTTAAATTAATAAAATAAATTAGTTTTTAATTTAGATTTAATTCGAATCCAATTTGAATCTGATTTGAATCTAATTCTTAATCCCATCAATCCTAATTCAATTAGGCTTTGAATCCAAGTTGTACTTAAATAGTAAAATCTAATTATCTTAAAATTAAGTCAAATCTAGTTAAATTTAATTTGATTTAAATTAATTAAGAAAAAATAATTTTTAATTTGGATTTGATTCGAATCCAATTTAAACTCGATTCGAATTCAATTCAAAATTTTGTTAAACTTAATTCAATTAAACTTTAAATCCAAGTCCTAATTGGATTGTAAAATTCAATTAGCCTCAAATTAAATTAAACCCACTTAAATTAAATTAAATTTAAATCAATTAGATTTAGATTCATGATTCCATTTGAATTTAATTCAAAATTCTATCAAACCTAATTTAATAAGGCTTTGAATCCAAGTCCTACATAGATTATAAAATTCAATTAGCCTTGAATTAAGTTAAGATCAAAAAAATAATTTTTAATTTAAATTCAATTCAAATCTAATTTAAATTTGATTCAAATCTAATTCAAAATTCTATCAAACCTAATTTAATTAAGCTTTGAATTCAAGTCCTATATGGATTATAAAATTTAATTAGTCTCAAATTAAGTCAAGATTAATTTAATTTAATTTAATTTAATTTTTAAAAAATAATTTTTAATTTGGGTTCAGTTCAAATCCAATCTAAATTCGATTTGAATCTAATTCAAAAATCTATCAATCCTAATTTAATTAGACTTTGAATCTAAGTCCTACTTAGATTGTAAAACTTAATTATCTTTAAATTAAGTCAAATTTAATTAAATATAATCTAATTTAAATCAATTAGATAAAAATATTTTTTAATTTAAATCTAATTTAAAATTCTATCAAACTTAATTCAATTAGACTTTGAATCCAATTCCTAATTGGATTATAAAACCTAATTATCCTTAATTAAGTCAAGTTTAATTAAATTTAATCTGATTTAAATCAAGTAGAACTTGATCCATAAATTAATTAAGCCTAAAATTTTAATAAATTCTAATATTGATTTTTAGTCACCTAAAAAATGATCTAGGAGAAAAAATTTTATATTAAAATATAAAATAAAAAAATTATGATTATTAGTGATAGATTTAGTGATGGAGATATTGCCATTGCTAAATAATTTAAAAAAATATATTTTAAAAAATTTTATAGTGATGTGATATAAATTATTATCGTAATGTTTAATCATTGTATAATTTTTTCGTATAGTGATGAAAATATATTATAGAAATGATAATTGCCATCTCTAATAAGCTTTTTTGCCCTCGTTTTCTCCTATCTCCTACCATGTGCCCTCATTTTCCCCCACACCCACCATCCACCATCCTCTTCATTTTTTACCCCCCTCCACGTTTTTATCCCCCATCTTGCCACCCCCTCTCTCCCACCCTTCGTTCCCCCGCCATCCCCCCTCTCTCCCCCGTTGCCTCCCATAGCGATAGCCAAACCTACCTCATTGAACACTAGCCGTCTCCCACCTCCTCGAGCCCTTGGTCGTGTAAGCTGCCGGCCTCTTCCACCTCCCAAAACTCTTAGCTCCGCCTCTCTGCAGCTCGTCTACGAGCCCCTGGCTATCTAACCACACTCTCTTAGGCCATCTCACCACCTTCCCTCGGCTCACCTCGCCCCAGTCGCCTCCTCGAGCCCCTGCCTCTTCCCCTGACTACACCTAGCCCACCTCCGCCCGGCTACCTTCTCGAACCTTCAGCACCTCCCACCTCCTCTTCGGCTTGCCTTCCCCCGGCCCACCTCCCCTTGGCCCACCTCCCTCTGACGCGCTCTCCACCTCTTTGCTACCCTACCTCTTTCCGCCGGCCGCCTCCCCTCTCTTCCTAGCCCGCCTCTCCATGACTCACTCTCTGGAGTGCGTGGCCTCCTTCCCTCAGCTATAACCAGCCCGCCTCCCCCGACTGCCTCCTCCGACCTTCAGCTGCCACTCACCTCATCCCGGCCTACCTCCCACTCCCCGCCACCCCTCTCTCCTTGGCCGTTTTCACCTCCCCTGACCTGCCTTCCCATGGCCTACCTCTCCATAGCCACCTCCCCGAGCCCTCAACCTCCTCCCCCTAACTACACCAGCGCCACCTCCCGCCGACTGCCCTCCAAGCTCTGGGCCGCCTTCCTAACTCCGACTACTCCTACCTTCTTGTCGCCTCCCACCTCCCCAAATCGCTTCAATCCCATGCTCGCCAGCCTATGCCCTTCATGCCTCAATCCTTGCATACTAGCCCATGCCTCAATCCTGTATGATAGCCTACCTTCTATTGTGAGTATTAGCGATAGTTAATACCATTACTAAAAATTAATTTTTTATTTAAATTATGTTAATTAAGTATAATTAGATATTAAAAAATTAATTAATTAAATATTAATTTAATTAAAAGTGGTATGGGATTTGGGTCTCAACATGTAGAGTGCTTGAACTGAGAAAAAGTTTAGACAGTATTGCAAACATGGGGCCGAGATATGCTCTATGCGCTTGGGTCTCGGCATGCATAGTGCTCGAACCAAGAAAAGATTCGGGCAGCATTGCAAACATGAGCCGAGACGTGCCTTGCGTGCTCCAGTCTCGACATGCAGAGCACTCGAATCAAAAAAAAAGATCTAGCAGCATTGCAGACACAAACCTAGCTTGCCCTGCGCGCTCAGGCCTCGAGTCCAACTGGCGAAATTGTG
>QRFJ01000750.1:641245-658745 GCA_006176705.1 Cocos nucifera
GAAATGTGCATGTGAGTTACCTGAGAAAACATTTCTCAGTAAAATTGTGTGTGGCATGGGGTGTGATCTGAGATTCAAAAATAAATTTTGAGAGTGGGGACTCCAGGGTTTTGGGTGTGGATAAACCTAGAGTTTGGACCTAGGGTTCAGGAGGAGAGATCGAGTGCTGTGAGCATCGAGTCTTCATGAATAATTTAACACCACATCATTATCCTCCATAGTATGTTTTTTGATCTCCTAGAGCATTCGAGTGATCGAGAGAAGGTGGTCGATCGAGATTGACCAAGATCAGCTATCATCCGATGAGGAGCTAGCACTCTGGTAGAGTTGATCAGGGACCAGAAGCTTTATATGGACCAAGCATAGAGGCTAGATGATCAGTGCAGCTGCATCACAATGCGAGGAGCTTCTTTTAAAATTTTTTAGATTGCAGAGATCATCTATCTGCACTCGGGATATCGTGTTCTGAACATGAGTATATTAGTAAATATGATTTATTGATATTTTGCATTCAATTTTTCTATATATATATGACATGTTTCGATCCTAGTATAGGATTTTATGATAAGATCATAGCATACATAGATTAATTAGATTAATCTTAGTCTTTCACTATATTTTAATTTAAAAAAATTTTAAAATGCATGCCTAAAACCCTGCATTTTTTTTTAGTAGTATTAGAGCACTAGATTATTCTGACATGCTATATATGTTTATTAGAAATTTGAATGCTAGCATATTTGATATATTTTTAATCTGAGTAGCAAGTAATTAGATTGGGTTGTATGCCATGGCCGTCTGGTCATAGGGGAAAAGTAGGGTTTAAAGATCCTTTCCTCCCATTCGATGAGGTTCTTCTATGGCGGTAGGGGTGCCACTGTGATTATATCCCATAAAAATAAAAAGTAAAAAAAATAATTAAAATAATTTTAATCTAAAAATTAAATATGAATATGTTTAGATTAGATCTAAAAATTGATTCATGATTTAATTTTTATTATGCTTTATTTTTTATTTGAAAACTAGCAATAGGTTGCTGCTTATGAAATGAGCTGATTCATTTCTAAAATGAGTCAATCTATCTAGTAAATAAAAAATAAAAAATATAAAAATATTTTATAAATTTAGAAATAGTTTTCAAACACCAAACCCTAACCCATTAACCCAATACTTAATTAAAAATTAAGAGTTGTCTCATTGGATCTAGAATTATGAATTAAAGATCCAAAGATAAATACATAAATCTATGGGTTAAAGGATTAGATGGATTAGATCCATTAATTGGGTTAGACCTAAGGTTAAATTAAAGAATAGATTTAACTAAAGTAATTGATCAAATCTAACCAAGTATTAATTTAGATTAGGTCAAGAACACTCTAGATTCAACTTCAATAGTTATAGTTGGTCAAGTCCATGTTTTTTAACGAGAACCAAATGGACTTGATCCATGGCTAAGCAGTCAAGCCCGAAATTATTAGATGGATCAGATTAAAACTAATTAACTGATTAGTACCTAAGGTAAGTCTAGCAGTCTAGACTAGTGGTTTTTAATTGGAGGCTACTTGCATTGATTCGATTTTTGATGAGTTAATGGTATATCCCTTCTACTGATCTCACTTATCTAGCCAATATGGTCAATTAGAATTTGATTAGATCACTTGGTGATTCGAGCTGACCCATGTTAATTAGGAATCAGTTTGATTGATTTTAATCAGTAAGACTGAATTAGATACCCATGGACTGAATCCTAATCCTCATTTAAGACTTAGTAAAGTCAGTGGGAGGATTTGACTTGGTGAAGTCAGTAGGAGCAATTTGGTTCGTATGTTCTCTATCATTAAATCACATGTAACCTAAATCTCTAAATTATTAGATCCTTAAAAATGATAAAATTATGGAGATAACTGAATCATAACCTTCCATTAAGGTGGATGGCAATGGATCCAATTTTTTAGATGAACATTGGAGGTGCTTTACACCTGGTGTTCATCTGGATGTTAGAATTATTATTCATTAAATGATGATTAGGTTGCACTCTCTGAATGAAAATCAAGTTGGTCAGAGCTTTTCTCGAGCCTGGACATCGTTCATTTGATACACCAAACTCAATCATGTTAATGGTTGGACCTAATTGGGACTTTCAATAGAGGCGCCTTATGCCTACTGAATAGGAGCCTGGGATAAAACTAAATTACTAGATATTATATGAAGAAACAATTGATTGTGAACCTACTTATAGTTGCACATGGGTTGGCTAGAGCTTTCCTCAGGCCTGTTTGTATATATAGTCTATATAGATTCTAGTATCCACTAAGGAGTTAGTATAATTTCTCGTATTAGAGGTAGAGACTACTAATTCATAAAAATAGTGAAAGAACCTTCAGACTAAAGTCCAAGTCTTTAGGATTAAATAATTCAAGTACTAATATGATCTTATATTTTTTTTTAGTTAAACAGAATGGCAAGTGATTGGTTGCTCCGTTCACTATTGGATACTAATAAATTTTTAGGATCTAATTTCAAAAAGTCTAGTATTGACCCTAATCAGGCAGACCTGAATAGAAATTATCCTCCAGACCTGAATAGTCTGAACAAGAGAAAGCAGCAAGAAGTTGATGGTCAAGATTGTTATATGATAATACCTTATAATTTCTTTGTTTGTGATACTTCTACTTGGATATTGGATACCAAAAGTCTAGTTCATATTTGCAATTCATTGCATGGACTTTAAATTGGTAGAAAGTTTGAGAACAGCGATAGATTCCTAAATGTTGGGGATAGAAGAAATATTTCAGTCCTAGTATTGAAAACTATTGAGCTTATTTTTAAAATAAATAATATTATTTTAAGTGACTGTCACTATTGTCCATTCTTTATGATGAACATAATATCTATAGAACTTTTATCCGAAGATGGTTATTGTTTATCAATAAACAAAAATTATTGTGATATCATTATAAATGATATTACAATAATGTGAGGACAATTGAGAAATAATATTTATATTTTATCACAGTCTATTAGTATAATATATACGTCAAATAAATATCCAAAACTAGATAATGTCATCGATCGATGCCTATCTTTGGCACTGTCGACTCAGTCATATAAAAAAAATAGGAACAATAGGTTAGTCAAGGAGCGTATCCTCGACATTAATGATTGTAAATCATCGAAAACATATGTCCTATTTACTTGATAAAATGATCAAATCATCTTTTACTGAAAAGGGTGAAGTCGCAACAACGGACACCATCCTCCGTAGTAAATTTCACGTGGTCCTGAATGGTCCACTAATAGATGGTTACGACTATTGCTGTCATTCTATTATGAGCTTCATCTATTTAAAGAACTTTTTAGATATGTTTTCTTCTCTAAGCTCTCATTTTCTTTCAAAAATTCTTGAGTACTTCATTTCTGTTGATCAGAGAACTAACTTAACTATCGGAGGATCCTGTCGGAGCCACCCCCTCCTCCAATTTGGACTGTTTTGTAGGTCCCGATGGTAACCTCATTTTTTTCAACTCTAGCTCTTTCTGACGTCTATTGTTTTTCGCACTAATAATAATAAATAAGAAATTAACAATTATTGTTTACTCATATAAATCATATACTAAAAGATATCATAATTTATAAAAATATATATAGCAAATATATCCTTTTGTAGAATAAGTCACGTCATATAATTATTCCAAACCAACATACATCAAATATGATTATATCAAAATGCTTGGCTCTGGTCTATCACAGTCACGTTTCAAGCCCATAGGAAGACAATAAAAGTGACTGCTCCTGTAGACTATCATAACCACATATGATAAGATAATAAAGTGGCTAGTCATATAGACTATCCCAACTATTCGTGATAGGATAACAAAGTGGCTAGTCTTGTGGACTACCACAGTCATATTTCAAGTCCATAGGAGGGCACCAAGAAAGTAGCTAATTCAAGGGACCAAAAGTATTCAATTTTGAACTATCATTATTATGTTTTAAGCCCATGGTGGGGTACTCATAAAGCGGCTAGTCAAAGAACAATAAGTGCCCAACCCTAAATTACTACAGTTATATTTCAAGTCCATGGGAAGATAACAATAAAGTGGCTAGCCCAGAGAACCACAAATGCTCAACTCTAAACAATCACGGCTACATTTCAAGCCTATGGATAGGCATCAATAAAGTGGCTAGCTCAGAGCACCACAACCCCATATACAATCACATAACTCAATTATAAATTTATCGGATATTATAATTCAAAATTATATTATTGTAAAACTCATTGCACATAATTTTCACAATCCATCCAATTTAGGATCAATAATGTGTAATACATAATTTCATACAAAATCATACATATCCTTAACAAATAAGTATATAGCATATAATTATCAAAAACCACATAAATCTAAATTATTGATGCACAAAATATTTTTTATATAATTATATGGATAATTTTCAGGAATTCTTATTGCTATAATTAACAACAACTCTAGAATAGATTTTACCAATCCACGACTAGTATGTCCACTCAATGATATAATTTCAATATATCATCAATCAACCATTAGCATAAGAAAATAAATTATCATTAAATTTTTATTTTTAAAGCTTTAATATCCAAATTTCTTTTAACCTTGAATTTCTTAACTATATCTAATATATAACTAATTAATAATAAAGATTCAAGGATTTATCTTGATTTAGAAATTGAAATACAAATCCTCTGATCCAACATCTTCTCATCAAATCAATTATATCTCCACACAAAAACTAATGCTTATCATAACATAAGATTGACACAAGAAGGATGAAACTAGTTAGGTGGCATTTAGCAATCTTAATCAATGAGAACATGGTGTAATCAAATTCTACATGTCAATAAATAGATGACCCAATTAAGACAAGGGTAACAAGTTGAGGATTATTGATAGTAAGTCCAAGAATAACCAACAAAAGCCAGATAAAGACCAACTAGTCAAATAATCACCTACTATACCAATCCAAGATGCCACACTAGGGTTCAACCAAGTGCTCTAATTTTATCTAGATATCTAAACCCTCCACTAGTTCATAGGATTTCTAGAGAAAAAAATCTATGAAGAGAAAGAAACAATCAAGAGAGAGAACCTTATAGAGAGAGAAAGTAGAGAGAGAAAGTAGAGAGAGAAGAGAAGGAAGAGAGCTTTCTCTTTTCTTTCATTTTCTTTTCTTTTTTCCTTTCTGATCTCTCTTTTTCTTATTTTCTTCTTCCTTTTTTTTCTCATGGAAATAGGGGAAGAGGGTCTTAGGCCCCAGCTAACTCTCATGGCCAAAGCCCTCGATGGTCGTGATCCTAATTGCTTCGACGATAGTGGCTCGACCCTTGGCAAGCAAAATGAGGCCCAAATCAACAACAACAGCTAGTTCGGTGAGAGGAAGGAAAGGAAGAAATAGGAAGGCTTAGTTTCAAAGAAATTTGGCAATTTGCTAGCTAAAATCTAGTCTTTAACGATGGCTAAGGGATTGAAAGAAGATGAAGAGAGAAGTGAGAATCACTATTGCTACTCCAATGACAAAAATGATGATGAATATCGATAGTGGTATCCTCTGAATCCATCTACCTAAAAATCAAAGAAAATCTGATGGTTTTGCCAGTGGAAGGTCGGAGATGGGAAGCAAGGTATAAGGGAAGATTTGAGTGCCTTTTATATGCCAAGTCCAAGAATTTTTGTCGAAGTCTAACAAGCCCTAGACTTCTTGTCCCAGTCGAATATGGAGAAGGAAGCAGACTCCATCGAGAGTCCACCTCCCTGCCAGACATGCCAGTCACATGAGGTTTCAATTCTTTTTCTTTTAGTTTTTTTTGGTTTCTTTAAAATTTATGCAAAAGAAAGAAATTAAAAGGGATGGGTCCTTACATATATAAGGCCTATAAAATGACTCCATCACTTGAACTCCATAGTTAAACCCATCCAACACTATGCATCAGGTGACTTTGAAAGAAAAGAGATTTAGAAGCGTAAGCTTTATAGTCTAATAAGAATCCTATTACGCTTACACCAATATAATAATACAATTCATACAATGAGTGAGCAATATAAAGAAAAATTATAAGTCATAAAATCTCATGCTAGGCATCCAATATAACTTAGTAGTCATATAAACATATATCACAAATCAAATATTTTCGTAAATCTATCATAAGTATCACCAATGGATTCATATGACTTATTATTATATTTCATTAAGATGTTCCAAATTAATAGTTATCTTTCAATTTTGTACTAATCATGGTCATGCTTCGATCCATAATTAGCAAACCATAAATCATGCTTCAGTCTATGGTGGCAAATCAAATATCTAAGTTTCGATCGATGATGGCAAATCAAAATATCTATATTTTGATCTGCGGTGGCAAACCAGGATATCCATACTTTCATCTATGATGGCAAATCAAGATGTCATGATTTAGCCTATGATTGATAATTCAAGCATCATAATTCAGTCCATGAGTGGCAATCATTATAAGAAAATTGAATATTAATAATGGTATTAGCAATTGACAAAAATTTTTCATCACTAATAAAGATTTTTTGCCACCAAAACACCAACAAAAAAAATGCCGTCACTAATATTATTAGCGACGGTAATTTTGTTGTTAGCGATGGCAAGTGTCGTCTCTAAAAGTCTAAAAATTTTTAAAATTTTTAAACATCAAAATAATATAAGCAATGGTAAATTTAGATTATTAGAGATAAAAAATTATGCCATCATTAATAATAAACTATTAGCAACAGTTACATAATAATTAGCGATGACGTAAGCCACTACTAAAATTATTTAAAATTTTTAAATATTTTTATAATATTTAATTATAAAATATATATTAGCGATAATGAATTTTGGCTATTAGCGACGAAAAATGCATCATCGCTAATAATTTTTAAAAAATAATAGATTAAAAAAAGATTATTTTAAAATATTATTAATGATGAAATTAGTGACTGATGATTTGCCATCGCTAATAATCCAGAACATACCCCAACTCTGAATTGAATCCAATTTGAACCCCATTCGAATCCAATTCAAAATTTTACCAAATCTCATTTAATTAGGCTTTGAATCTAAGTCCTACTTAGATTATAAAATCTAAATAATCTCAAGTTAAGTAAAATTAATTAAATTAGATTTGATTTAAATCAATTAGAAAAAAATAGTTTTCAATTTGGATTCAATTTGAATCCAATTCAAAATTCTGTCAATACTAATTTAATTAGACTTTTAATTTAAGTTCTACTTGGATAGTAAAATTTAATTATCTTTAAATTAAGTCAAGTCTAGTTAAATTTAAGCTAATTTTAATAATTTAAAAAAATAATTTTTAATTTGAATTCGATTTGAATCTAATTCAAATCTGATTTGAATCTAATTCAAAATTCTGTCAATCCTAATTTAATTAGACTTTTAATTCAAGTCATACTTGGACAGTAAAATCTAAATATCTTCAAATTAAGTCAAGTCTAATTAAATTTAAGTTAATTTAAATCAATTAGAACTTCATCCATGATTACATTCAAATTCAATTCGAGTCCGATTCAAATTCATTTCAAAATTCTATCAAACATAATTTAATTAGGCTTCAAATCTAAATCCTATATAGATTATAAAATTTAATTAATCTCAAATTAAGTTAAGATTAATCAAACTAAAGCTAATTTAAATTAATTAAAAAAATAATTTTTAATTTAGATTCAATTTGAATCTAATTCGAACCCAATTCGAATCTAATTAGAAAACCTATCAATACTAATTCAATTAGACTTTAAAATCTTAGTCCTATTTGGATAGTAAAACTCAATTACCTTCATATCAAGTTAAGTCTAATTAAATTTAATTTAATTAAAATTAATTTAAAAAAAATAATTTTTAATTTAGATTCGATTAGAATGCAATTGGAATCCGATTAGAATTTAATTTGAAATCCTATCTAACCTAATTTAATTAGACTTTGAATTCAAGTTCTAATTAGATTTTAAACCAAATTATCCTAACATTAGGTAAAGCCTAAACCATTATTTGGATGAGTGTTTTAGAACATAAATTGATCATTGAAACTTGTAGACTTTGCACTCTTGACCTTTTATAATAAAACCTATATGTTGCTAGCTCCATGTAGATTTCCTCATCCAATTATCTATTGAGAAAAGCTATATTAATGTCCATCTAATGAATTGTAAATCAAGATATATGATGATGTTAAGGATAAGACAAATAGAGGAAAATCTAACTATAGGAGTAAATATTCTCTTTTAATCTATACCCTCTTGTTGGGTATAATCTTTTGCCACTAGACGAATCTTATATCTTTTGATAGAGCCATCTACCTTTTGCTTAATATTGAGAATCCATTTATTTCCAATTGTCCAGTGGTCCAATAGAAGATTAACCAAGTTTCAGATATGGTTTGCTTTCATAGACTTCATCTTTTTCTCCATCACCTTCTTCAACTCTTCCTTTATAGGGCGTAAGAGAGCTTCTCTAATTGTTTTAAGCTCAGCATCATCGTAAGAATCTATCATAAAAGCTTCTCCATCAATGTCAAAAATGATGATGAGGGATGCTTTTATGAGTACTTTTATGCAAATGTAATACATCGTTCCCACTAGATCCATGAGGTTAAGGCAATTCCTCAATCATGTTAATTAGTTGTACAAGTGAGCTACTAATATCAGGATCTTCTATCTTGAAAAATTAAAAATTCTTATCTTTCTCATCCTTTTAAGAGGAAAATTATTCTCTAAGAATGTGACATCTCATGATTCAATTTTATCTAACTTCTATTTGCTAGCTTACTAATAAATATATACCATCACTACTACAAAAAAGGGCTATGGCAGCAATTCGTAACCACTGCCGTAGCCTAAAAAATTACTGTCATAGGCTATGATAGCTCTATGACAGCGGTCGTTGCAGCGGTTGTTTAAACCGCTGCCATAAATGGTCTATTACAGTAATTTATAAACTGCTGCAATATATCGACCTATAGCAGCGGTTATGTAATCGTTGTCATAGGTTATCTATAGCAGCGGTTATGTAACCACTGCTATAGGTTATCTATAGCAGCGGTTACATAACCACTGCCATAGATAATCTATAGCAGTAGTTTTTAAACCGCTGCCATAGGTCTAATGCAGCGGTTGGCACCGTTAGCACCATGGATCTATGGCAACGATTGGCACAGATATAATAGTGATTATAAAACCATTATTGTAGATCTTTTTATAATTAAAAAAATTAAAATTTTTATTTTTTATATATTTTATCTGATAAATATAGATATATAACACAAGAAAATATAATAAACATAAAAATTATTCTAAAATACTAAAATTTTATTATCAAATAAAATTTATTATAATATTTTTTAAAAAAAATAAAATACATTAAAAGTCTCCTAAATCTACATCACCGGAGCTAGAGTCGGAGTCAAAATTGGAGCTGGAGCTGATGCTGGATTCAAAGCCAGAGTCGAAGTTGGAGCTAGAGTTGGAATATGGGCCAACATATTCTTGAAGCTCGTGACTCCAAAATGCACACTGAGATGGACGGAACATGCTCCGATTGCTCCTCGGATGCTGAACTGTGTATAACCCACCGAGGGACAGGGGTAAAAGCTAGATGACATTTTGGTGCCATCGTGATCTGCAACATTAATGAACATTAATCAATATAACATGTTGAACAATAATATTAGTATAGCATCAATAAATAGTCTCTAATATTTATACCAGATGGAGGTTCTCTTAGTGGCTGGCACAGTACGGCATGGCACGGCCTACCAGTATGGCACGGTCTACCGGCATGGCATACATTTTTCTTAAGCTTCCAAAGATTAGAAGAAAGAGAGCACTTTGACCAAAACAAGAAAGAAATAAAGAAAAATTTAAATAAAAATTAATAATTAGACTCTAATAATTTATACTGAAATGTTAAAGTCATCGCCTAGTGGCATCTACAATAAGGACATCACCATCGCTCCTGATAAATGTGTCTGGGACCTTGACAGTACCAGATAAGTTTTATCCTAGAGGAGCGCTTTGCATGCATGGTCCAACTGTTGATGACATTACTCTAATATGTAGTTCACTCCATTATTACTGAACTCGTTGGAGCATTTCGCATGATACAACCAGATTAAGAACTCAAGCTTTGCCATCTTTTCATATTCGAGATACAACAGAACATTAGCATCCTCCATCAACTTGCGGACCTTCTCCACATCCTCACTGTTTGTCATTTGACCAATCATAGGATCAAACATGGATGTGGATGCACCATCATTATGGCCAATAAATGAAAAAATATCACGAACCATTTGTTCCACTCTTCCTTCAGGTTGATCGCCTCCTTGCGGTCTACCCTCATAATGTTGGTCCCAAAAAATTTCATAATCAGCTTTAAAGCCATAAATAGTGAGGTGATCATTGACATCTTGATGAGATAGCCACGGTCCATCCATACACTTTTTATAAGGATATTGGATCAGTCCATGGTCCCCAAATTTTTTTATAGTATAATCAAAAAAATTTTGAAGTCCAGCCTCATATTCTGACGAGAGTCTATTAAACTTCATCCACCCCTTATCCATTTTAAAAATGATGATACTATAAGTAAATCATGTGTGAAACTCAAATTAAATATCATTTTCAGATATGCAATAAATGCATCCTATCATCAACTAATAGGTAAAGATAGATCCTATCCCATTCAGAAATTGCATTAATTCTATAGGTTCATTACAGTAATTAAATGATATGCAATAAGGATTGAATGAAATTTTGACAGCATTTTTTCTTAGTTCTCTCATGTAAGAAGAACAAAAGAAAAATACTATTCAAAATTTCATTCAAAATCCTCAGCATACCGTTTGATTATTGCAATTACCTATAGAATTATCTATAATTTTCAAACTATCCATATTGGACAATCAATTGATCATTGTATATAATTCTCTAATTCGTATAATTATATATAATTGTATGGATGTCAGAGATTATGTACACTAATCAATTGACGGGTCTATCGTTATGCAATGCAATAAATAAAAGTAATAAGATATAAACATTCAGAAAATATTATGTAATAAATTCTATAATATGAATTACATTCATAAATAATTAAGGATGAGCAATAGTCGTAGATCCGATTTCTTACATGAATCTTGGTGTTAATCTAGAAATCTGAAAAAAGAATAAAGTAAATAATGATGGCACCGTAGGGTTTAAAGTTGGAACCTTAGAGAGACATATCAAATTCTATTCGCTCAGAAGCCGAGCCGGCTCCGTGCCTGAGACATCTAGCTCGGGTCCTCTCCTAGTTGGCTCGATCATGGCTCGAGCCAGCTCGACTGCATATCCGAGCCGTTTTGGCTGTATGCCATCCCCTTGATCACTCCCTCTCTCGATCTCTCTCATCGACGACGGCGATGAGACCGAACTCCTCCCTCCTAGCTTTTCCATCTCTCGATCTTCCTCTCTTCCTCTCTCGATCTTCCTCGCTGATGAGGTCGGATCCCATCCCTCCCTCTCTCACTCTCTTGATCTTCCTTGCCGGCAAAGCTGGACCCCATCCCTCCCAGTGATGCCAACGAGGTCGAACCCTCTCCCTCCCTCTCTCTCGATATCCCACTCTCTCTCTCGATCTCTCTCACCGACGAGGTCGGATCACCTCCCTCCCAATGATGGCGGTGAGGCCAGACCCCCTTCCTTCCAATGATGGCGGCGAGGTCGGATTCCTCTCTTTCTCTCTTAAGTACAGACCCATCGAATATTTGGATTTAGATCCGGTACCAGTAATTAAAATTGGATTTGAGATCTGAATATTTAAATTTCGAATCCGAATTCAATCTGTTGATAGATCTAGTCCACAACCGCTGACATGACACAGCCCAAGGCTACCGCCACGACATGGTCCAATAACTATGATATACAGATAATTATAATATTTATAATAAATATTTATAATATTTATTATAAATATTTTATAAATTATTATAAATATATATGATTAATAAATAATACTATAAAATTTTAAAAAAATATTATACTGTATCGACTATAGAGAGCAGGGTCGCACCGAAAGCTCCGAAGCATTGTCAATCGACGACACTAGAGGAGGATGATGGTACTAGAGATAACCTACGAAACAAAAGCAAGATAGTGAGATAGAGAAGAGAGAAAAAGAGAAAAGAGAGAGAGAGTGGGGCGACGGGGATGGGGGCCAGGAGAAGGGGGCATAGTGACGAGCAGCTGAAGGAGGCTTCGCACTTGACCGGAGGAGGGTCAGAATGGTGGTGATGGTGGAGGGTGGGGTTTTGCGGGGGCCGAAGAGGGTGGAGGGGGGCTCCTCGGAAGGGGGGTTTGATTTTGCACTGGGGTTGGAGAGGATAAAGTATGAGGAGGGGTTTCACGGGAGGCCGGCAGAGGGTCGAGGTGGATGGGTTCGTCGGAGGCGAGGGTGTGTTTCACAAGGGGTCGAGGGAGGGTCGGATGGAGGTTCGTCGAAGGGGGTCGCTGGGAGCTGAGGAAGGGTTGGATGGGGGGCGGAGGTGGGGTTTTACGAAGGATCGAGTGAGGGTGGAGGGAGGTTCATCGAGAGGAGGTTTCATAGGGGGCGAGGGAGGGTCGGATGGGGGTTCGCCGAAGGAAGAGTTTCGTTGGGGCTGAGGGAGGGTCGGATGGAGGGGTGGGGCCCAGGTGGGGGGTGGTGGATGGCGGAGAGGGCGGTCAGGGATGGGGTGTGGAGGACAATGGGGGAGGGGCGGGGAAACGATGCCGGGGGGAAGGAGGGGCGACGTCGATCGAGGAAAAGGAGCCTCACCGACGACGAAGAGGAGGGAGAGAGAGAGAGAGATTGAGCGCGCATGGAAGAAAAAAAAAAATTTGAGAATTTTTAACCTAACCTACGGTAGTGGTTATCGAACCGCTGCCATAGATCTACAACAGCGGTTATCCAAAATTGCTGCCATAGATCTACGGCAGTGGTTCTATAACCGCTGTCGTAGATCTATAGCAGTAGTTTTTGATAACTACTATCATAGATTGAAAATAATTTTTTTCTTACTTTTTTCTAAATATTATATAATTTTAAAATTTAATGCCCATCTTCATCATTCATTATATAATATTTAAAAATATATATATATATGACAGCAATTATAATTAACCACTGCCATAAATTAGCTTATAGCAGCGATTCTTAATAACCGCTGCTATAGGTCCGACTTATAGCAGTGGTTACAATGAATCGTTGCTATAGATCGATCTATAACAATGATTTTTAAGAACCGTTGCTATAAGTCCGATCTATGGTAGTGGTTTTCGATAACCGCTGCTATATATCGGATCTATAGCAGTGGATACATAAATCATTGCCATAGGTTCGACCTATGACAGCGATTAATGAAAATCGCTGCCGTAGGTGCTATGACAGTAGTTTCAAAAATTGCTGCCATAGTATGCGCTGCCATAGGCTATTTTTGTAATAGTGTATTTGAAGTGTTCAAAGTATCTTATTAAGATATATTTCTTTCCTCTTGGATCCAATTTTTTATACTTGTAAGAGAGATCATGAACATAGATAGCAAAACCCTAGGATTGTAAATTACTCAAATCAGATTTTTTATCCATAATTCATATGATGTGGAAAGGATTGATTTGGAGGGCATATGATTAAGTATATGGATAGCAGTCAGAAGAGCATCCCTCCAATATAAAATAGAAAGATTTGCTTGTGCCATCATTGACCTAACCATCTCTAAAAGTGTTCTATTCCTTCTCTTTGCAACATCATTTTGTTGCGGAGTTTCATGAATAGTCAATTGTCAATGTATTCCTTTCTCATCGCAGAGTATCCTAAATTGCTCAAATAGGTATTCACATCTCGATCAATTCTTAGAATTTTGATTGTTTTAACTAGTTGATTCTCAACCAAAATCAAATATCATCTAAAGCAATCTAATGCTTCTGACTTATGGAAGATTGAGTAAACATAACTAAAGCATGTGAAGTTATCTATAAATATGGTGAAATATGAGGCCCCACGTCTCACCTTTACATTTATTGGATCATAAATATCATAGTAGATTAATTGCAATGGAGCTTCCACTTTGGTTCTTTTACCAAATGGTTTTCTAGTTATTTTTTTTACTAGGCAATGCTCACAAATGGCCAATTCTATTTTAGACAATGAGCCGAAATGGCCTTTTATAAAGATGATGAAATATGAGGCCCCATGCCTCGCCTCACATTTATTGGACCATAAATATTAGAGTAAATTAATTGCTATGGAGCTTCTACTTTAGTTCCTTTATCAAATGGTATTCTAATTATTTTCTTATCAGACAATGCTCACAAGTGGATAATTCTATTTTAGCGAGCCAAAAAGACCTTCTTTAGCTAATATATTCATCCTCTCTTATATGATATATCCTAATCTAGCATGCCATACATTCACATTATTTTATGAGGTAATTAATGAAAAACAACTATTATCATAATTAACAAAAATACTGTAATCAATGTCCAATATCATAAAACCGTCTAATAAATATCTAGAGCCATAATAAAGCACATCAACACAAGTACCGTGGAAGTTCAAACTATATCCAAAACTAAGAAGGGCAATTATAGAAATCAAGTTCCATCGAATATCTAGTACATATAGGACATCATGTAGGAACAAAGTATGACCACCATTTAGCATTAACTTGCAGGTGCCAATATCTTTTACTCCAACTTTGGAATTATCTTTTACATAGATCCATCTTGTGCTAGGACTGATTCAACAGTACTTTACAAAAGAGCCTTTATCTCTAACTATATAATCTATGGCTTTTAAGTCTACAATCCATATAGGATGTGATTCAGTAAGCAGAAAATAGCTAGAAATATAAAAATAATTTAATATAATGGATCAAGTATATACCTTCTTCTACTTAGTGTGCTCACGAGCAAAGCAACCTAGTTTGATATAGTTGTAGCAGCACATCTTAGTCTTATCCTTCTTTTTACCACTTGCCTCTCTTGAACAGGTTGGTCTTACCAAATTTGGATACTTGTCTTTTCTCCTTATCTACTTTGGAGAATTTCTAACCTCTTTTAATTTATGCTTGAAGCCAGGAGCCTTGCATGAGCTATATTCAGCCATATATAAGTTAACCCGAAAGATTTAGCTACCTCAAGTGCTCATCTTCCAGCTCTAAATGGCAAGCTAGATCATCAAAAGTCTTTACATTATCATTTGCTCCCAACTCTTAGATAAAGATCTAATTACAGCCTAGAACAATAGTGCTTCTTATAGGAGTGAAACTTGATAGTGACCCTCCTCAACTTAGTAGCTGAAGTACTTTCAAACTTTTCTTTTAGCACAAGCCACATTTCTTGAGCTATGTCATACCCCTCAAACTTACACATGTGATCATCTTGCATAATGCTCAGCAATATGATGCAAGCAATGTTATTTTTCCTTTTCCAAGCCAAATAAGTCTCCTGATCTCTCTTATATTGAGCAAAAATATCCTACTCATGCTTAGTTATTGTATGGTTGAGTGTCTATAAAACATTTTGTTTCTCAAGGATATAATGAATTTTTTAATGCTAAATATCATAATTGTCATTGTTTAACTTATCACCCTCATATAACTTGGCCACGATTTTCTTGGATGCACATACCATATGAAGGAAATTGAGTAGGATTTAGGCATGCTTTTCGAAAACATTTTTCAAATTAATTATAGAAGAAGCTAAAATTAATCTAATATTAATTCTATAGTATGCATTGATCTAATCAATTATCCTACTTAGGATCTAGACATGCTAATATGTAATTTAAAATTTAAGTACGATCAATCAGCAAATCATATTTGCTGATTGATTCGAGTTCAGAACTCGATACCCATACATGGATAGCTGATTTTCGTAATTTGAATCCACCAGAAGAAGCTGTTGTCTTGCACTGCATCCGCACACTTGTCCAACCTCTACAGTTGGTCCACATAGAACTTCTGATCCCGACCAGCTCTACCAGAGTGCTAGCTCCTCGTCGGAGCTTTCGACGATTGATCTCGATCAATCCAATCGATTGCCTTCTTTCTGATCTCTTGAATGCTCTAAAAAATTAGAACTTGCTTTATGGAGGATGATGAGATGGTGTTTTAAATTTGGTGATGATCTGATGCTCACAACACTCGATCTCTCCATCCAAACCCAGGGTCTCAACCTTAGGGTTTTTCATTGACTAGAAATCTCGATGCTCGAAAACTCTCTCACGCACTCTCTCTTTGGAATTTTTTCATGAAACAAATTTTCATGGGAGAAGGATGCTCCTATCTGCCGTACACCCACTCCTAAAAAAATTTGAATGAGTGTCCAAAGAGAAACAAAAAAGAAAAGGCATAAGAAAAGAAATCTGGCGAAGGAAACCCCTGTTTGACTTTTCCACCCCAATGGATGCACCCCACTATGATTTTCTCTCTCTAAGAAACCTTTCTCACCACTCTCAGCTTTCTCATGAAAACCCATGCATGCCTAAAAAAATATATATTTTTAAATGGGCATCAAAAAGTATGAAAACCGTGTGGATTAGATAGGGTGGTTAAGTGGTTTCCACTTGAATTCAAAATTCAAGTGGAAGCCTCATCCACTTCCAGTGCCCACTCCAGGGTGTTTGACATGCAGAAAGACTCTCTTTCTATGCACCCACTCTAAGAATGCACAAAAATATGTATGAGAAAATACAAAGGGGGCGAGAGTTTTGGATAAAGATGAGAGGAAGTTTCAACAAAACTAGTTGAATTCAAAATTCAACTAGGTTTGAACTAGTCCAATGCTTGGACCAGATCAAAGAGAGATAAGAGAGGGCACAAACAGCCTCTTCTGTGTAAGAAATACTCACAAAGAAATTAGAGATGGGGCATGAAAAAAGGTGGAAAAGTCAAATATGGTGGGCGCAAAGGGAGAGTTTGAATTCAAATCTCATTTGACTTGGTTTAAATTGGTTTCAACCAAATCAATTAATTTAAATCAATTAGATCAGGTTAAATCTAACCAAATTAGACTTAACCCAATCCAATAAAATTTTAATCAAATTAAAAATTAATTAGGTCTAGCTCCTGATCAAATCAGGATCAAATCTTTCATAGTGATTAGGTCATCTCATAACTTGATCGAATCAAATTAAATTCAGTCAGACTTGATCGAATCCTCATCGTTCAATCAAATTGAGCTAATCAGCAATCAAATTATCAATTGATCCTTCAAAAATATAGAGTCCTAATTTGATGGGTGTCTGGGCAATAGAGTTCCATCAACATGAAACTCCTAAAGAGTTCCAAACCAGTGGGACTTTTGAATCTAGTTTCCAAATGAATGAAACTCACCATCATAGAGTCTCAGACTAGTGAGACTCTTGATCAAAGAGCTTCAGACAAGTAGGACTCTGAGTTCCAGTCCAGTAGGACCCA
>QRFJ01000750.1:663745-684397 GCA_006176705.1 Cocos nucifera
TAAGTTTTTTCATTATTGCACTATTCTTCGGAGACGATCGAATCGTATTCTTACTCTCTCTCTCTCCCTCAAGGTGATATTACAAATGACCCCAATATCATTCAAAGCACTTTACTTAATCATTTTTGCAATAGGTGGCCGATTGATGGAGATATTCTCGAACCAGATTATCCTATTATGACCTCTATTTTATCTCCATCCCAAAGTTCCTCTCTTATTCAACCGATCACTAACAAGGAAATTGAAGATGTTGTCATGTCTTTGCATCCGGATAAGGCCTCAGGCCCTGATGGCTTCCCTACATTATTTTTCCAAAAATTCTGGCACATTGTCAGGCTTGAAGTCTTAGCTGCTATTCAATCTTTATTCTCTTCTGCTCATCTTCCCAACTCTTGGACCAAGACGTTCATCATTCTAATTCCAAAAAAAACCAACTCACAAACCCCAAATGACTTTCGTCCTGTTAGCCTACGTAACACCTTATACAAGATTGCCGCCAAAAACATAGCTAATAGGCTTAAGGTCATATTACTAGAGCTTATTTCCAAGGAGCAAGGTGCGTTTATTGCTGACAGGAATATTATGGAGAACCATTTATGTTGGAGATAAATCCTGCTCCCACCGAAGTCCAATCAGATGCTCAGTCAACAATGCAACTGGTAGTCAAGGAAAAGCTTCAGCGGACAAGCCTTAGCCAAGCTCCTTAGTGGCCGAGCTCCTTTCGAATCCCTTCGGCCAGTCGAACTTATTAGCAATCGAGCCCCAGCCGAACTCCTCAGTGGCCGAACTTCTCAGGAGCCGACTCCCCAGACATCTCCTTCGGCTGGGATTCTACGGAAGCCGAACTCCTCAACAGTTGGACTCCTCCAGTCGAACTTCTATGGAAGCCGAACTCCTTACAGACTGTTGATGGATTTCTACAGACGATTCCACTACTAAACGGTTACACGATAATAATGATTGTCATTTATCAAGTCAATAACGATCGACATTGATCAGGATGGTTACGACAGTCATTAATCAAGGCAGTTACAACAAGCTCCGTCTATAAAAAGAATTCTTCAGATACGCTTACGCCAAGTTCTAAAATTCTTCTCTCCTTCTTGAAACTCTACCGAACTCCACACTGAGTACTCCATTTTTATTGGCCAGAGTTAACTTGACTGTCGGAGGGTCCTGCCGGAACTACCCCCACCGACTTCGGATGGAACTTTGTTTTGTAGGTCACCGATGGCGACCTCATCTCCTTCCACTCCAGCTCGATCCGACGTCAACCAAATTCTTCACCAATAGATTTAGCGCTAGAAGGAGGGCCCTCTGTTCTTGAGGTTCCCTCGATCTTAGAGAAGTGCTCAGCAACGATCTAAAATTTTTTTCAGAAAAAAAGGCCTCCCAGAAAAGCTTCGATCCGATGATCAACGGCCTCTGCAGCCCGATCCCGCTCAGATCCGTCTGCTCCTACTCCAGCCCCGACAACCCAGGTTCCATCTGTAGCTGTAGTGGATGTGGAGCAGTTCAACTTGCTCGTCCAGCAGGTTCGTGGCCTCACGGAGGCGGTGCAGGCCATACACCAGCAAGCCCCGACACCGGCTCAATCGATGCGGGATTCTCTAGAGCCCTATGGTCCGATCCAGGAATGGCCGACTTGAACTATCCGACCTCCAATCCCCGAAAGGAAGAAGCAGAGGAGGGAAGGCCCTTGCTCGGACCATGACTCGACCTAGGGGTAAGCTTCGCACTCATTCTACCAAAAAATCTTGGAGATCAAAGATGGTGAAGATCTCTTGGATCAAAGGCTCTTAGAAATGAGCCGACGGATCGAAGAACTCCATCACAATTCCTTCTCTCATGGTAATGATGTTTGTGCTAACCCTCTCTTTTCACAAAAAATTATGTAGGAATCGGTCCCGTCGAACTTCAAGCTCCCATAGTTCGAGAGTTATAATGGAACCACCGATCCAGTCGACCACCTGGAAGCCTTTCGGATGATAATGTTGCTCCATGGTGCACCCGACGCTATTTTGTGTCGGACTTTTCTCTCGACCCTTAAGGGAGCCACCAGGAATAGGTACTCGATGCTTAAATTGAGTACCATCTTATCGTTTGATCAGATGAGCCAGCAGTTCGCAGCCCACTTTGTCAGTAGTCGACGTCCGTGCCGAAGTTCAAATTTCCTAATGAATATCAAGCAGAAGCAAGGAGAATCCATCCGGGCTTATGTCATCCGGTTTAACGCCGCAGCATTGGAGGTTCAGGATCTAGACCAGTCTGTTGCGATGACCGCACTCAAGAGCGGCCTTCAGAAGAATGACTTGTTATTCTCCCTAAAAAAGAAGTATCCCATGGACTTTGCTGACATGCTAGCTCGGCCTGAAGGTTATGCCCGGACTGAGGAGGCCTTCAAGATCAAGGACGATGAAGCCAGTGGCGAGTGGCAAGTCGGTGAGCCGGATAGGCCCACCGAAGAAGGAAAGCTGAGTAAAGCTCGACCGCATTTTTGGACTCTTTTTGAAAGTAGGCGAGCCCGAACTTTTCCTCGGGTCTGGAGGTGGGGAAGCCCTGATGGAAGGACACACCGAGATTCTCCCCAGCATCGAGGTTCTCTCCAATAGAGATTTCACAACTACGCCTTCCTTAACGCTCCGAAGATCCAAGTGCTGATGGAAATCAGGGAACAACTTTCAAGACCGGAGAAGATGCATTCCCACCTCAGCAAATGTAATCCCAATAAGTTCTGCCTTTATCATCAGGACCACGGCCACGATACTAAGGAGTGCATCCAACTCTAGGACGAGATCGAAGAGCTTGTCAGACGAGGTAGACTTGGCAAATTCCTGCGGAGATGATCTGAAGAACAGAAAGATCGACTGAGGGCGCTACCATCGAGGGGGGAGGACTAAGAAGATTGACCATCTCTCGATGTCATCAATACTATCTCGGGGGGACTTCAACGAGAAGAGGCCAGCAGATCCGAAGGATCGGTGAAGAGACGGAGGATCGAAAAACCTATGATCTTTATCGAGGCGGACGCCCAGGGGATCTAATTTTCGCACAATGATGCGGTTGTAATCTCTTTGAACATTGTCGATGATGATGTTCGCCGCATTTTGGTGGACAATGAAAGTTCGGCCGATGTGTTGTTTTATGATGCCTTCTCGAAAATGTCCTTATCCGATGACTACTTGGGACCTATAAACTCTCCGCTGATAGAATTCATTGGCAACGCCGTACCAGTTGAGGGCATAATAACTTTGGTTGTGACAGCAGGACAACGTCCAAAATTGGCCAAAGCGTAGGTCGATTTTCTAGTCATGAGAACTCCGTCCGCCTATAATGCCATTCTTGGCCGACCTAATCTAAATGTACTTCGGACGGTGGTATCGATCTATTATTTGAAGATGAAATTTTTGATAAGTCATGGGATCAGAGAGGTCAGGAGAGACCAAGTTTTGGCGAGGCACTGCTACTCGATTATCCTACATAAGGGAGAGCAGTCTAACTATTATCTTATTGACGAATTGGATGTCCGCGATGACCTCACTAAGGAGTGAAGCGAGCCTATGGAGGACCTCATCTCTATGCCCTTAAACAATGGGAACGTCGAGCATGCGGTGCAGATCGGCTCCAACTTGGCAGGCGAGGTTCAGGAGCAACTCGTTATCTTCTTCAGAAGAAATGCGGACGTCTTCGCCTGACCCCAGCAGACATGCCAGGGACTGATGCCGAGATCATGGAACATCGACTGGCCGACGATCCGAGGCATCGACCAATAAAAGAAAAGATGCATCACCATGCCCCGAAGAGGTAGAAAGCAATCATCGAAGAAGTAGACAAGCTCCTCAAAGCCGAATTCATCCAGAAGGTTAATTATCCGACCTGGGTCTCAAATGTGGTCCTCGTCAAAAAGACGAATAACAAGTGGAGGATGTGCATTGACTTCAAAAAGCTGAACAAGACCTATCCGAAAGATAATTACCCTCTACTCAGGATTGATCAACTAGTAGATGCGACCTCGGGCTATGAGCTCCTCACCTTCATGGATGCCTTTTCTGGTTATAACCAGATATGGATGGCACCTGAGGACAAGGAGAAGATCGCTTTCATTACTGACCATGGTCTTTATTGTTACAGGATCATTCCCTTTGGGCTAAAAAATACTGGGTCAACGTACCAATGTTTGAGCAATAAGATCTTCAAGGAGCAGATCGACCGCAACATGGAGGTATATATGGATGATATGCTCGTCAAAAGTCGAGCTTCAATAGACCACCTTGTCGATCTTAAAGAGATCTTTGATGCACTCAGAAAGCACAAGATGAAATTGAATCCGACCAAGTGCGCCTTTGGCGTGACCTCAGAAAAGTTTCTGAGGTTCATGGTGTCAAGACGCGGGATTGAAGCAAATCCCAAAAAAATCTGAGCCATTCAGGAGATGACCACCTCGAAAACGATCAAAGAAGTTCAGCGCCTGACCGAAAAGGTGGTGTCTCTAAATCATTTTGTCTCAAGGTCGGTCGAATGATGTGTGCCCTTCTTCCAAATTCTTAGATAATAAAAAAACTTCTGCTGGACGGCGAAGTGCCAACAGGCATTCGAGGAGCTTAAAAACTACCTCGGCTCATCCTCATTGCTGACAAAGCCCAAACCTGAAGAAAAATTATTCCTGTACCTAGCTGTCTCTCCGGTGGTCTTGGCAGCAGTCCTAGTCAAAGAGGAAGCGAAGATGCAGCGACCGGTCTACTACGTGAGCCAGATCCTAAGGGATGTGGAGATCAGGTACTCAAGATTAGAAAAATTGATTACTCTCTTCTAATTACTATCTGGAGACTCCGACCTTATTTTCAGGAGCACACCATTATGGTCCTCATGGACCAACCAATAAAAGCAGTCCTTCACCGAGTGAACGCTTCTGGAAGAATCACAAAATGGGCAATCGAGCTCACAGAGTTTGACATCAACTACCAACCTCGACCATCGATTAAGGCCCAGATATTGGTGGATTTTATGTTAGAATGCACCATTCTAGTCGAAACCAAGCCCGAACAAAATAAGATCGATGCCCTGCTATCACAGTCGAACCTCTCTGAGGAAAGTGCCGATCTTCCCGAATGCTTTTGGGCTCTGTATGTGGATGGCTCGTCCAACTCCGTTGGAGCTGGTGCGGGGCTGATCTTAATTAGCCTCGAGGGTGTCATCATCGAGTATGCACTATCCTTTGAGTTTTCTATGACCAACAATGGGGCCGAATATGAAGTGCTGATCGTCGGATTAAAAATAGCGAAGAAATTAAAAGTAAATCGACTTCAAGTGTACAGTGATTTTCTACTGGTAGTATGCCAAGTTAATGGCAGCTACGAGATGCGGGAGGACAGTATGGTGAGATACCTTGGAAAGGTCAGGGATTTGACTTCGGCCTTTGATTGTTTCAGCATTCGATAAATTTCGAGGGAGAAAAATGTAAGAGCCGATCTTCTCTCCAAGTTGGTCACTTCAACCCCAGCCGAGCTTTCCAAAGAAGTATTCTTGGAGACTCTGAAGTGCCCAACCATAGAGGAACCCCAGGTCATTCTACAGACGAAATTCGAGCCAAGCTGGATTGACCCGTTGGTCGCCTACCTCAAGGAGGGGGTCCTTCCTCATGATCCGAAAGAAGCTCGAAAACTCAGGAATCAGGCCTCCCGCTATGTTTTGTACAAAGGCAGACTGTACAAGAGGTTATACTCGCTCCCACTGCTGAGATATCTTCGACCTTCAGAGGCTAACCTCGCATTATGAGAGGTGCACGAGGGACTCTATGGAAGTCACATAGGTGTCAGGTCCCTGTCGTAAAAACTACTTCGACAAGGGTACTATTGGCCGACCTTGTTTCGCGATTCCGTGGAGTATGTGAAGAAGTGCGACCGCTGTCAGAAAAACACAAATGTACAAAGATAGCCGGCCTCCGAGCTTACTCTGCTAAGTGCACCTTGGTCATTTGCGCAATGGAGAATGGACATACTTGGCCCATTTTCGATGGCATCCGGACAGCGGAAGTTCCTCATGATCACGATCGACTATTTCACCAAGTGGTCAAAGCCGAACCACTAGCGAAGATTACCGAGGCCAAGATGCAGGACTTCGTCTGAAAATTACTGGTCTATCGGTTCGGTCTGCTTCGAACCCTCATAACCGATAATGGGCGATAATTCGCTGGGGCGAAGTTCGTCGAGTTCTATGAAGAACTAAACATATCCCACCGCTTCACATCGGTGGCTCACCCACAGACCAATGGGGAAGCTGAGGTGACCAACCAAACGCTATTGTAAGGCATCAAGATGAGGCTCGACAAAGCAAAGGGTTCCTAGGTGGATGAACTCTATCACGTCCTTGGGCGTACCGAACTACACAAAGGATGCCGACCGGAGAAACACCATTTGCCTTGGCCTTTGGGATGGAGGCAGTCATCCCGATTGAACTTAAGCTTCCGTCTATATGAGTCGTGGCCTTCAACGCGCAGCACAATCCATAGGACCTAAGAGTTCACCTCGACCTGCTGGAAGAAAAAAGGGAGGAAGCCCGTATCCGGATGGCAGCCTATAGACAGAAGGTGGCTCGATACTATAACTCCAGAGTTAGAAACAAGACATTCAGATTAAGGGACTTAGTGCTCTGGCGAGTCACCATCTCTCAGCCTCAGAGCCAAGGGAAGCTCATCCCTAATTGGGAAGGCCCGTATGAAGTGGTGGAGGTCATCCGATCCAGTACTTATCGCTTGAAGAAGCTTGGAGGGATGATGCTTCCACGACCTTGGAACTCAGAAAATCTGAGGATGTATTACTAGTAATCTTCCTTCAATAAAACTTCTTTATTTCAGCATTATTGATCCCTGGTGAAAGAATTACGTGACAATAGGAAAGAAACAATCCAAAGGCCATATCAAAAATAGGAGGAGAACCTCATCTTAACATGAAGCGAGTCAAAGTTCTTCAACCTCGATCGTAGGGGATAAGATCTCCCCCGAGACAATCTTGGCTACAGAAGATAAGATCTCCCCCGAGGCAACCTCGACCGTAGGAGATAAGATCTCCTCCGAAACAACCTCGACTGTAGAAGATAAGATCTCCTCCGAGGCAACCTTGGCTGCAGGAGATAAGATCTCCCCCGAGGCAACCTCGACCGTAGGAGATAAGATCTCCCCGAGGCAACCTCAGCTGCTGGAGATAAAATCTCTCCTGAGGCAACCTCGACTGTAGGAAATAAGATCTCCCCCGAGGCAACCTTACTTGGCTGCAGCAGATAAGATCTCCCCCGAGATAACCTCGACCGTAGGAGATAAGATCTACCCAAGACAACCTCGGTCGATAAGATTCTCCTCCGAGGCAACCTCGACTGTAGGAGATAAGATTTCTTCCGAGACAACCTCAGCTACTGGAGATAAGATCTCTCTCGAGGCAATCTCACCTCGACCGCAGGAGATAAGATCTCCCTCCAAGATAACCTCGACTGCAGGAAATAAGATCTCCCCCGAGGTAACCTCGACCGTAAGAGATAAGATCTCCCTTGAGAACAACCACGGTTGCTGAAGATAAGATCTCCCTCGAGGCAACCTCACCTCAACTGCAGGAGATAAGATCTCTCTCGAAACAACCTCGACTGCAGGAGATAAGATCTCCCCCAAGGCAACCTTACCTCGGCTGTAGGAGATAAGATCTCTCCCGAGATAACCTCGACTGTAGGAGATAAGATCTCTCCCGAGGCAACCTCGACCGTAGGAGATAAGATCTCCCCGAGATAACCTCGACTGCTGAAAGATAAGATCTCTCCCGAGGCACCCTCGGCTGCAGGAGATAAGATCTCCCCGAGGCAACCTTACCTCGATTGCAGAAGATAAGATCTCTCTCGAGACAACCTTGGCCGCAAGAGATAAGATCTCCCTCGAGATAATCTCGACTGCTGGAGATAAGATCTCCCTCGAGGTAACCTCACCTCAGTAGCAGGAGATAAGATCTCCCTCGAGACAACCTCGACTACAGGAGATAAGATCTCCCCGAGGCAACCTCGACCGCAAAAGAATAAGATCTCCTCCGAGACAACCTCGACTGCTGGAGATAAGATCTCCTCCGAGATAACCTCGACTGCTGGAGATAAGATCTCCCCCGAGCAACCTCACCTCGATCGCAGGAGATAAGATCTCCTCCGAGACAACCTCAGCTGTAGGAGATAAGATTTCCCCCGAGGCAACCTCAGATGCAGGAGATAAGATCTCCCCCGAGACAACCTCGACTGCTGGAGATAAGATCTCCTCTGAGGCAACCTCACCTCGACCGTGGGAGATAAGATCTCCCCTGAGACAACCTCGGCTGTAGGAGATAAAATCTTCCTCGAGGCAATTTCGGCTGTAGGAAGATAAAAATCTCCCCCAAGACAACCTCGACTGCTAGAGATAAGATCTTTTCCGAGGCAACCTCACCTCGGCCACAGAAGGTAAGATCTCCTCTGAGACAACCTCGGCTGTTGGAGATAAGATCTCCCCCGAGGCAACCTCACCTCGACCGTAGGAGATAAGATCTCCTCCGAGACAACCTCGGCTACAGAAGATAAGATCTCCCCCAAGGCAACCTCGATCGTAGGAGATAAGATCTTCCCTGAGGCAACCTCACCTCGATCGCAGGAGATAAGATCTTCCCCGAGGCATCCTCGGCTGCTGAAGATAAGATCTTTCCCGAGACAACCTCGACTGCAGCAGATAAGATCTCCCTCGAGGCAACCTTATCTCGGCTGTAGGAGATAAGATCTCCCCCGAGACAACCTCGATCGTAGGAGATAAGATCTCCCCCGAGCCAACCTCGGCTGCTGGAGATAAGATCTCCTCCGAGACATTCTCGACTGTAGGAGATAAAATCTTCCCTGAGCGCCCGTATTAACCTCGACCGCAGAAAATGAGATCTCCTCCAAGGTAACCTCTGAGGTAGGAGATATGATCCCCTGAACTTTAACTTCAATGGATACGGAGCCCGAAAAAGGACTTCGACAGTCGCCTGTTTTGGTACTCCCTTCCTTCGAATTTCAAACTTGAAAGTGGGGAGACTATTGTTGGAGATAAACTCTGCTCCCACCGAAGTCCAATTGGATGCTCAGTCGACAATGCCACTGGTAGCCAAGGGAAAGCTTCAGCGGATAAGCCTTAGCCGAGCTCCTTAGCGGTCGAGCCCCTTTCGAACCTCTTCAGCCAGTCGAACTCATTAGCGGCCGAGCCCCGGCCTAACTCCTCAGTGGTTGAACTTCTCAGGAGTCGGACTTTCCAGACATCTCCTTCGGCCGGGCTTCTATGGGAGCCGAACTCCTCAGCAGCTGGACTCCTCCAGTCGGACTTGTATGGAAGCCGAACTCCTTACAGACTGTTGACGGATTCCTACAGGCGATCCCGCTACTAAACGGTTATACGATAATAATGATTGTCATTTATTAAGTTAATAACGATCGGCATTTATCAAGTCAATAACGATCGGCATTGATTAGGACGGTTACGACAGTTATTAATCAAGGCAGTTACAATAAGCTCCGCCTATAAAAAGGACCCTCCAGATATGCTTATGCCAGGTTTTAAAACTCTTCTCTCTTCCTCGAAACTCTGTCGAACTCCATACTGAGTACTCAATTTCTGTTGGTCAAAGCTAACTTGACCGTCGGAGGGTCCTACTAGAGCTACCCCCACCGACTCTGGATGGGATTTTGTTTTGCAGATCACCGACGGTGATCTCGTCCCCTTCCACTTCAGTTCGATTCGGCGTTAGTTAAATTCTGTACCAATAATTTACTTGCTCAAGAAATTATGCACTCTCTCCAAAATGCACCTGTTTCAAAAGCCCTCGTGATGCTAAAGTTGGACATGGAGGAGGCTCGTGATAGAGTGCATCGGCCCTTTTTATTTCATGTACTTGGACAGGTTGGTTTTCCTAATCAATTAATTGGCTGGATTCATGGCCGTATCACTCA
Source organism: Cocos nucifera (assembly GCA_006176705.1). NCBI lineage: Eukaryota > Viridiplantae > Streptophyta > Magnoliopsida > Arecales > Arecaceae > Cocos > Cocos nucifera. Next base: position 673,721 of record QRFJ01000750.1, read on the forward strand.
TCCTCAGTTTGTCTTGCTTGTGAACGGTACGAAAACTGCTCCTTTTGCGGTGTCAAGAGGTTTAAGGTAGGGATGCCCTCTTTCACCTTATCTTTTTACTATTTGCTCTGAAGTTCTTTCCAATTTTCTCCATGCTGCGGTTAATTCACATCTTCTTAATGCCTGACATTATACATGTCTTTTACGCGGATGACTGCTTATTAGTTGCACGTGCCACCCTCCGCAACGCTACATGTTTATCAGCTATATTCTTAATGCTTACTCCATGTATTCTGGCCAATCTATAAATGTTGCAAAAGCTAACATTATTATTTCTCCAGGTATGGACCGCACTACTTGCCAAAACATGACTCAATTGCTACATATTTCAGAAAAAGGTGAGGGCTGGCACCATCTAGGGGCACCACTATCAGGTACGTCACTTCGATCCTTAGATTTTCAATTTCTAATAAATAAAATTTCAAGCAAAATATCAGCTTGGAAATGGCGTACTCAATCTCTTGCCGGTCGTATGACGTTGATTCAGTCTGTTCTGTTGTTGGCTATCCCCCTTTATGTTCTTTCTACCGTGCACGTTCCAATGTCAACCCTCCATAAAATCGATAGGAAAATTAGATCCTTTCTCTGGGGCCATGCTTCGGATCGTCGCGCTTTTCATCCTATCGCTTGGTCTAAAGTTTGTAATCCTAAATCACAAGGTGGATTAAGATTCCATCTTTTAACCCAGCGTCGATTTCATTGCTCATCTAAATTAGCTGCTCGGATTATCTTGAATCCTTCTTCGGGCTCGAGTAGTTAAAGCAAAATATAAGTTTAATGGATCTTGGTTTGACCATGTTTGCCCGAGGAAGACTTCCGTTATTTGGAGGACGATAGCTCGTGCCGGGTCCCATGTCCAATTCCAATTCCAATGGGTGATCGGTTCAGCTACAGCCTATTAATGTTCTAATGGATATCTTCTATTCCTCTTAGGGTATGGCCTACATATATTAATATGGATACTATTAATGTTGATATCTGTGTCTCTTTTTTCATTACAGGTAATAGGAATTGGGATACACAGAATCTTGCTCATTATTTTTCATCCGACCTTGCCAACCTCATTACCACCATTCCTATATCTCATGGTGCTTGGTCGGACAGGCTGGTTTGGAGTTCCTCTAAACTAATGCAAGTTTCCTTGCAGGATGTTAAACGGCTGGACGTTAGAAATATTAATTCTCAAGTTCTGCAGGTTAACTTTACTTGGATATGGACTCTTAGAGTACCTTTACGAGTTAAAACCTTTTTATGGAGGCTTGTTTGGAACCGGTTGCCGTGCAAAATGATTTATATATAAATCATCAGTAGTGTGATCTGTGCATTGATGAGGTTGAGGATTGTGCCCACCCCATCATCCATTGTCATTATGCTCGATCGTTTTGGCAGCAGCCAGTTCGCATGTGCCAGGTGAGTTTCTACCCCAGTTCGTTGCTCTGGTCCGCACGGATTTTTAATAGCAACCACATGATGATCGCACATCTGTTGCGCAAACCGATGGTTTTCAATAGTGACTATGGCTACTCTCAATTCCAATCAATGGTCGCAAGCCCCGTGTCAGGTTTGTGTCGTGGCTACCCCCCTCCTGTAGGGGCGGCTGCGGGTTATGTTATTAGGGACCATAATGCATTACTGCTGCAGGCTGGAGGTAAGCTTCTCCCTCATCTTTCGATCCCTTTTGCAGAACTATTAGCAGCCTGGTTTCGAATTCGAATTGCTGTGTAAGCATTAAAAGCCACTCGTATCTGGGTGGAGGGGGATTCACGCACGGTAGCGTCTTGGTTGAATAATCTTTCTCACCACATGTTTGATCATATTCCTTATGTTCAGGATTTGCATCTATGGTTCACTTCTGTGAATATTTATAAAGTCTCCCATACCTTTAGGGAAGCAAATCAAGTTGCAAATAAAGCATTACAAGGGAATTTTAATTGGTCTCGCAATGACCGCATTGATGACCAATGTATATCTCTATTGCAGGCAGATGCTTATGGGGTCTGTTACACTAGATAGACTCCGGCAATCCAGGCCGGATGGTTGGCGTAATCTACTCTTGCCACGGATTACTGCTCATAAATGGCTGCTCGGTCTCCATGCAGAAAAATTCCTTTTTATTGTAAAATCTCTTATCCAAGGAACTGAAATTCACATAAGACCTAAACGTTTTGGAAGTTTTTGGGATGCAGCCCATGTCGTCTGGTTTCTTGTGCTCTTCAAGTGTTAAGGAAACAGATGGATAAATATGCTGTGCAAAATGATGTTATAATGTTTTACACTGATTTGTCTTTCGGAGGAAAAAGAAATCATAATAATTTTAAGTATCTTTTTGAGGAGGTTTTGGTTTCTAATTTTTTAAGGCATTTATGTTTCAATCACGCAGCTTATATAATTTTACTCTCTATTATTCTTTAAAAATAATATAATGCAAAAGATTATTTACAAACCAATGTACAAATATTACCAAAAATTCTTATGTCCTATGGTTGGTGCTATTATGCAGACATGCTCAAGTGGGATTTTGTCCCCATCGAGGGAGAATCGTTCACCAACCATCAAATCTTAGTTTTTAATGAGTCACGGGAGAATAGCAATGTACTATGTCGCAGTAGGCGTTTTTTCTTCGATGTATCATACTTTAAATTAAGTTCGTGTCTCAGGCTAGGTCTGAACGCGTGGGCGACAATACAAACGCAGACGGCTGCACGCTGAAACTTTTGACCACATGTTCAGACCACCAATGTAGCAGCTAACTCAATTGGACTTGAGAATTCCATCCTAAACTGGTCAAAGAAACTTCATCAAATCAATAGGGAGTCAATCCTTCTTCTCTACTCTATATAAACCCCTTCGGATGTTGGTCTCAAAGTATGAAGTATTCGCTTTCAAGCTACTTCTTTAAGCTGCCTTAAGCTTGAAGAGAGGCAACAATAGTGGGCTTGAGGAAAGAAAAAAAGAGTGAGCGAGTCGTTGAACCACTGCAACCATTTTGTTCACAGTCACGACGAGGGGATGGAGGAAAGAATCCCAAAGGGATACGTTCCGATGCTGGTTGGAGGGGAGGAGGGGGAGGTGGAGAGGGTTCTGGTGCATGTGAGGCTCTTGAAGGATCCATGCCTCGCTGCCTTGCTTGAGATGGCTGCGATGGAATTTGGGTATACGCAGCAAGGGATCCTTAGAATCCCTTGGGATGCACAACAATTCCGGCAGATGGTCGATGTGATCTCCAAATCCAGATGACAATTTTTTCTCCTATCTTGTTCTTTTATGTCTTATGCTTTGTATCATATTGGCTTTGGCAGCCCATAAAAGGGGAATGGTGAGAGCTTAAGTTCTTATATTTTTTGAGAGCACAAGTTTTTTGAATCTTAAAAAGTTCCAAGGATTGGTGGCCTGCTCTTTGTAAGTTGGTGGATGATCAATTACAATTTGATTATTAATAGACACAGCAAGTGCTGTATCTTTCAACTGAGTAGGCTTTGGATTTCGTGAGATCATGGATTGAAAGTTCGATGCTTTCTTTATTTTAAAAAAGAGGCTAATGATATGGTTTCAATTTTAAAAGGGGGTTGTCTGTTAAAAGGATCATATAAAGTTCGCTATGGCGAGAAGATACATGGTACCATCCATAATATTCAATCATTCAACAATTATCAGACATTGGAATATAAAATTTTTACATGATACTAACAAGCTAGTGTGACAGTGCTATGATAATTTGTGTGGGCTTTTAATGAGTAAAATATGTAGCCTAATCTCCAATTATGAATATATGTCTTGATATCCCACTTGCGTCTACGAATTGTCTCTCCTTAAAATTTGATAAGCGAACCTGCTCGAAGTCACTTGATATCTTAATTAAACAGTGGATGAAAAAATATTATATAAAGGTACAGAATATTCTCAAGAAAAGCCCAAGTTGAATATACGGAGAGCAAGGAAAGATGTTGCTGACAGGATTATAGAATTTCCTGACTTGGAATGGTGCACGAAAGACCAAAATATTGTGTAATAGTCCAGCTTTCGGCCTCCTAGGCCGGCCTGAAATGATCAGGCCTAATTAAAGCACGTGAGTGGAGGGGAGGAAGAAGACATTGATCAAGAGTCTTGTTCGAGCCTTCTTCTCTTCTGATTCTATTGAGATCGTGAGGCTTTGGTCTATCAAAATTAAAATAAAAAAATCTTAAATTATGTTCGTAAACAGTGATCTCCTCTTCCTTGAATTCTTATCGCCGATTTCTTGAAAAATTGTTATCGATTTTCAAGATCTTCTTCCTTTGAATTTCTTTAGAAAGATCATCCTTTAGCCTCGTTGGACCTAGATAAGAATTTAGGCCCCCTTTTTATTGTTGTCATTTGGAGTTGGTGAGTCGCCGATTTTTGGGCAAGAACAGGACCTTCCCTATTTTAAGTCCTTTTTTTTTTTTGTTTTCTTGCCCACCATTGGTGGTTGTATCCATTGCTGGGTCATCTCGTATTTGCCACCCATTTGAGTTCCATGACCATAGCAACAAGAAGAGCGGGGGGGGGGGGGGGGGGGCTCTTTTTTAAAGGAGGAGGGAGAGAAGAGTGAGAGAGCTCTCTCTCTTCTCTCTATTTCCTTTTTTATTTCCCATCCCCTCTCACAAGCTAGGTTGAGAGATTTGTGGCAAAAAAAAAAAAAAAAAAAGGTTCAGTGGACTTGATGGCCCCTGGCAAGTTATAGGGGATTTAATATGAATAATTTTTATATTTTTATTTTTTATATTAATGTTGAGATTGGTTCTCTAGGAGAACACTCAATCATCGAGCACGTCTCTTAGCACCTAGTTCATACATCAGGGTAGGGATTGATATTTAGTGTGTTAAATTCATCGTTGGTAGAGATAAGGATGCTTAGACACGATCAATGATATATATGTTTATTTATGTATTACATGATTTTAATTCTTGAACATAATTACTAATATATATGATTATTTATACATCGCTTGATAATATATATGATTATTCTTCCCCCATCCCGTCCTTTGTGGATGGGGCCTTCGACTTTGCTCACGCTAGGACGAGGTTCTCCTCCTGTTCCTAGCCGGCTGTGGGGGCACATGAGGACCGTCGTCCTCGCTTCTCTCCCCATCCCGTCCTTTGTGGACGGGGCCTTCGACTTTGCTCACGCTAGGACGAGGTTCTCCTCCTGTTCCTAGCCGGCTGTGGGGACATTTCCGCTCGCTTTTTTCCCAGCGACCCTGAAACGATAGTGTCGAGCAACAAGGTTTTATTGAGGGAAACTACTGGTAGTACATTCTCAGGTTTTCTGAGTTCCAAGGTCGGGGGAGCGCTAGTCCTCCGAGCTCCTTTAGGCGATAGGTTCCAGGTCGGATGACCTCTACCACTTCGTACGGACCTTCCCAATTTGGGGACGAGCTTCCCTTGACTCTGGGGCTGAGAGACGGCTGCTCGTCGGAGCACTAAGTCCCCAACTCTGAACGCCTTGCTTTTGACTCTGGAATTGTAATATCGAGCCACTTCCGTTTGGTAGGCGGCCATCCGGATGCGGGCTGCCTCCCTCTTTTCTTCTAGAAGGTCGAGGTTGGCTCTGAGGTCCTGGGAGTTGAGTTGCTGCTCGTTGAAGCCCACGATTCGAGCAGACGGGAGTTTGAGCTCGATCGGGATGACTGCCTCGGTGCCGAAGGCCAAGACGAAGGGTGTCTCGCCGGTCGGTACCCTCTGCATTGTTCGGTATGCCCAGAGGATGTGGTAGAGTTCGTCTGCCCAGGCCCCTTTTTGCCCTGTCGAGCCTCGTTTTGAGGCCTTGCAGCAGGGTCCGATTGGTCACTTCGGCTTCCCCATTGGCTTGCGGATGGGCCACCGATGTGAAGTGGTGGGAGATGTTTAGTCCTTCGCAGAACTCGGCAAACCGGGCTCCAGTGAACTGTCGCCCATTATCGGTTATGAGGGCTCGGGGCAGACCGAACCGGCAGATCAGCGTCTTCCAGACGAAGTCCTGCACCTTGGCCTCGGTGATCTTCGCTAGTGGTTCGCTCTCGACCCACTTGGTAAAGTAGTCAATCGCGACCAGGAGGAACTTCCGTTGTCCGGACGCCGTTGGGAAGGGGCCGAGGATGTCCATCCCCCACTGCGCGAAGGGCCAGGGTGCAGTGAGCGGAGTGAGTTCGGACGCCGGCTGCCTTTGCACGCTGGCGTTCTTCTGGCAGCGGTCACATTTCTTCACGTATTCCGTGGAATCACGAAATAGGGTTGGCCAGTAGTACCTTGCCGAAGTAGTCTTTGCGATAGGGATCTGGCTCCTGCGTGACTCCGCGCAGAGTCCTTCGTGGACATCCTGTAGCGCGATGTAGGCCTCAGAGGGTCGGAGGCACCTTAGCAACGGGAGGGAGTACGACCTTTTATATAACCTGCCTTCGTACAAGACGTAGCGGGAGGCTTGACTCCTGAGCTTCCGAGCTTCTCTCCGGTCGTGAGGGAGGACCCCTTTCTTCGAGGTAGGCGATCAGCGGGTTGATCCAGCTGGGCTCGAAGTCCGTCGCAGGATGGCCTGAGGTTCTTCGGTGGTCGGGCACTTCAGAGTTTCCAGAAACACCTCTTTTGGTAGTTTGGCCGGGGCCAGAAATGGCCAACTTGGAGAGAAGGTCGGCCCTTGTATTCCCGGTCCTTGGGATGTGCCGGAATGTCGAAGCTATCGAAGGCTGGTATTAAGTTCTTCACCTTCCTGAGGTACATCACCATGCCTTCCTCCCGCGCTCGTAGCTGCGCCGACCTGCCCGACCACCAACTGGGAGTCGCTATAGACTTGAAGCCGACCACCTTCAATTCTCTGGCTATCTGCAGCCCCGACTATCAGCGCTTCATACTCGGCCCATTTTGGTTGTGGGAAACTCGAAGCGCAGTGCGTACTCGGTGACGACCCCTCGGAGCTAACCAGGACCAGCCCTGCGCCGGCCCGCTTAGAGTTGGATGAGCCATCCACGTGCAGAACCAGGCGCCCTCAAGAAGGTCGGCCCTTTCTTCAGGAAAGCTCGACCGCCACAGCTCGGCTCGTTGAGGCTTGGTCTGCCATCGATGATAATCTCGCTTGATTCAAGTTCGGCTTCAACTGGTGCGGTGCATTCCAGCATGAAGTACCGCCAGTATCTGAGCCTTGATCGATGGCCTGGGTCGGTAATTGATGTCGAACTCCGTAAGCTCGATCGCCCATTTGGCGATTCTTCCTGAAGCGTCTGCTCGGTGGAGGACGGCTCTTATTGGTTGGTCCGTGAGGACCGTTATGGTATGCTCCTGAAAGTAAGGTCGGAGCCTCCTGGCAGCGACTAGAAGACAGTAAATTAATTTTTTCTAACTTGGGAGTACCTGGTCTCCGCATCCTCAAGGCCCGGCTCACGTAGTAGATTGGTTGTTGCGCCTTCGCATCTTCCCTGACCAGGACAGCCGCCAGGGCCATTGAGAGACAGCTAGGTATAGGAACAGCCTTCTCCAGGTTCGGGCTTTGCAGCAGTGGGCGCGCCGAGGTAGTTTTTAAGCTTCGAATGCCTGTTTGCACTCCGCTGTCCAGCAAAAAATCTTCGTCGCTGAGGACCTGGAAGAAGGCAGGCACCGCTCGGCCGACCTCGAGACAAAGCGGTTCAGGGATGCTACCTTTCCAGCCAGGCCGTGAACTTCCTTAATTATTTTTGGGGCAGTCATCTCCTGAATGGCTCGGATTTTTTCTCAGGATTTGCCTCGATTCCACGTCTCGACACCATGAATCTAAAAATTTTTCCGGAGGTCACGCCGAAGGCGCATTTGGTGGGTTCAACTTCATCTTGTGCCTCCTAAGCGCAAGAAAGTTTCCTTCAAGGTCGGCGAGGTGGTCTGTCGAGGCTCGCTTTTGACCAGCATGTCGTCCACGTACCCTCATGTTGCGGCCGATCTGCCCCTTGAAGACCTTATTGACCAAGCGCTGGTAGGTGGCTCCTGCATTCTTGAGTCCGAAAAGGCATGACCTGTAACAATAGAGACTCGGTCAGTAATAAAGGTGGTCTTTTCTTCATCCTCGGGCGCCATGCGTATCTGGTTATAACCAGAAAATGCAATAAAAGTGAGGAGCTCGTGGCCCGAGGTTGCGTCACCAGTGATCGACTCGGCAGGGGGTAGCTGTCCTTTGGGCAGGCTTTGTTCAGCTTCTTGAAGTCGCGACAATCCTCCATTTGTTGTTTGCTTTTTGACGAGGACCCACGTTCGAGACCCAGGTCGGATGTGACTCCCGGATGAGTCAGCTTCGAGGAGCTTTCCACTTCTTCGGCTACCGCCTTCTGTCTCTCCTGGGGCTTGTGGCGTAACTTTTCTTGATGGGTCGGTGCCTTGGGTCGATGGCCAACCGATGTTTTAACATCGGCGTCGATCCCTGGTACATCCGCTGGGGCCCAGGCGAGACGTCCGTTCCTTCTGAGGAAAAGCGACGAGCTGTCCTTAACCTCGGCGCTAAGTTGGAGCCGATCCGCACCTCATGCCCCGGGTCTCCGTCGTGTAGGACAACAGGGATGAGGTCTTTCCGCAGGTTCGCCCATTCTTCAGTGAGATCGTCGCGGACGTCCAGTCCAAACAAGGCAAGGGTCGGCGGTCTCCCCCGCGCAGGGTGATTGAGTAGCAGTACTTTTGCCAGGGCTTGGTCTGCCTGACCTCGCCGTCCTGGTCGGAAATTTTCATCTTTAAGTAGTAGGTTGACACTACGCCCGTAGTGCGTTTAGGCGGGTGCCCACATAGGCACGGGGACGAGGAACGATCCCGGATCCCTTTATGGGGACCGCGCACGTCACCATGCATGTAGACCGGAACGGCGTGTCCGGAAATCCCCACGGGGGGATTTTACAGTCCTAAGCGGTGTTTGGGACATTTTTAGAAGGCATCGTAAACAATTGTCCCGAATTCCATTACCACGCGCGTACATCATAATCATCGACGTTTAAGAGAGATAAACGCAGTCGTTATTGGAATCGGATCCCCTGGGCGTCTGACTCGGTGAAGGCACGGGCTCCGAGTCCTCTACTCTTGCCGGTCCTCGGATTTCGTCGGTCTTTCCCCGCTGCGGTCCTCTCGAGACGGTGTTAATGACGCGAGAGACGGCCGGTCCTCCTGCCGATCCTCCTGCCGATCCTCCCCATTCGGCGGCAACATTCTCGCCCGATCTTCCCGTCTTAGGTTGTCTTTGCAGAAATCGGCAACCTGCCCCGCCGGACCAGCTCCTCAATTTCGTCTGGAGCTGGATCACTCTCGGTATCGTGACCGGGTCACGTGGTAAGGCAGAACTTGTTGGGGTTGCATTTTCTGGGATGGGAACGCATCCTCTCCCGGCTCGGAAGTGTCCCTTGATCTCAGGCAGCAGTTGAGCTTCGGGGCGTTGAGGGGGGCGTAGCTGTGAAACGCCGTCGGAGGGAGAACCTTGGCGCGGAGAGAACCTCGTCGCGGGGGAGAACCTCTCGGCGCCGGGGGAACTTCGGCGTCGGGGGGACTTCGGTGCGGGGAAACTTCGGCGTGCCCTCGTGGTGGCTTCCCGCCCCGAGCCTGAGGTGGAGTCCGGGCTCGCCCGCGACCAGGGGGAGTTCGGGGAGCGGGCCAAGCTTCGATGGCTTTCTTTCCTCGGCAGGCCTTCCCGTCCTACTCGTGCTTGTCGCGAGCTTCATTATCGGGCCTCAAAGCCTCTTCTGCTCGGGCATAGCTTTCGGCCGAGTAGCATGTCAGGGAATATTCACCAGATTTCTTTTCTGAGGCCGCCTTGAGGGCGGCCATAGCAACTGATTGGTCCAGGTTCGGACTTCCAGGCGGCGCGTTGAACCGGTGACTAGCCCGGATGGGTTCCCCCTTTTTTTGCCTGATGCCAACAAGGAATCGAGCCTTGCGCGCCGTTTGCTGCTGACGAAGTGGCCGCGATTGTTTGACTCTATTTGTCAACGATAGATGGTGCCCGCTTAAGCGCCGAGTACCAATTCCTAGCCGCTCCCTTGAGGGTAGAAGGGAAAGCCCGACACAAAATGGCATCCGGAGCGCCATGTAACCTCGTCGTCCTGTTCCTGCATAATTTCTGTGAGAAGGGAGGATCAGTGCAAATATCGTTCACGCTGCCGCGGGAGGAAGGAGTATGACGAAGTTTTCTATGCATTCGCCTTTCCATGAGCCTTTGATCTAGGAATCTTCGCGATCTTAATCCAAAGGTTTCTCGTGGAAATGGGTGGAAGCCTCTCCCTGGGTCGAGCCGCGGTCCGAGCAGGGGCTCTTTGCCGGCTGCCCTTCTCTCTCGAGGTCGGAGTCGGGTGCCCACATCGGTCGCTCGGACTGGGTTCCGGGCTCCGGGGAACCCGCGTCGGTCGAGTGGGCGCCGGACCTCGCGAATGCGTGGGCTTGCACTGCTGCACCCCCTCCGTAAGATCGGGACCTGCTGGGCAAGCAGGTCGAACCGCTCCGCATCTACCGCGAGTACGGAGCGGGCCGTTTTGCCGGAGCCGGAGTGGGAGCGGACGGACCCGAAGGGATCGGGCCGCGGAGGCTGCCGACCTCCGGGTCGAGGCTCTCTGGGAGGCATTTTTCTTTTCAGAAAAGGAATACTGAGAGGGAGAAAGAGAGTCCCGGAGCAGTAAGGAAATCATCGCCGATGCCCCTTTAAAACAAGGG
>QRFJ01000751.1:0-148557 GCA_006176705.1 Cocos nucifera
GCAAGAAGCTGCGCTGCTGCAAAAGGACGACTGCAGATCTTCAAAAGAGTTTTGAAGATCCTCCAATCTAATTTTTGGAGCATGATAGAGAAGAAGAGGATCTCCAGATCCAACCCGAGTGGATACCGGTAGAGCCAGGCGCTTGCATGGCTAGATCCAGAACCTTCCACTGCAATCAGGATCATCTATAGGGTAATAGGATTACCCAAATCAGGTAAATTAAATTTGATTTAATTTATCTTATTTTATTTTATTTATTAAAATAATAAGAATCAGATCTGAAACATATCAAGATCTGATTGGGATCAAGAGAAAAATTTTTGAAATATATCTCTTGATCTGATCAGATCTGGACGAACCTGGAACGGGAAATCAGGATTTTCCTTCAGTGGAGACACTGGAGCGAGAGTATAGGTACTCGTTAGAGAATGAGGGCACTGAGCGTGACCACCTCGAGTAGTCATTAGGAAGTCTACCTTCTCGTCAATGACTGACTCGATGCTGCAGTGGTGTGTCTGGTTCTTTGACCTGAGGTGCATCAGCAGTTCACCTTGAGGGTGTTATAGTTTGACTACACCATAACTCGGTCTCCTAGCCATTCGGAATCCTGAGGTGTATGTTGGCTATAGCATGTTCATTGTAGGAATTGGATTGCATCAAGATGGAATCTATCTACCTCGGTGGTAGAGGAGCAGCCCTATGATGATCATAAGAATCAAGTCCAGAAGCCCATGGCCATGGCAGAGTGAAATAATAGAAAGAGTTTCTATTTAGATTTTCACATCGAACTTGAATCGAATGATTACATCATATGATAGAAACTAGGGTTTGACGAGTTCACCTTAACCCTAATCTGATCGGGGCTCAAGATAGAAGAACTTAATCACACAGGTAGCTGCACCAAGAGGTTCGCATTCAGCTCTGATGGGTTGCCACCATATACTGCTAGGTGTCACTGGTGGATTTTGGGAGCAATTAGAATGATTTAGATGATCGATCATTCTAGCTATTCGAATCAGAAGAGTTCTGATCCATCGAAAAGAGTTTCAATGATGTCGATGATAGAGATCATGACATATCCCATTACCATACAGAACTGAACCTAACTGGGTCACACAAACAAGGGTTTGAATCTGGTGATCATCAATTGAACTGATCCAGTTCAATTGATCTGAATGAGATTCAATTAGGTTCAAAAAAATCGTGCTAGCACTCGAATTGAACCTAACGTTCTTCTTTTACTATCATAAATAGTTGTCCTGACTGAGCCAAAGGAGTTTATGCTCGAATCAGAGGCCTTCACTTGGTCTGACTGGAGTTTGTTCCAGGTCAAAAAAGGATTGTCTTATTTTGTAAGATAATACCTGCCATTTTTGGTCACCTGCCATTTCTCATCCTTTGACTTTGGTCAAAAGTTAACCTTTGACTGGTCAAATGTTGACCATTGACACTTTGACTTCTATCCACGTGTCATGCACCTATTGGAGAGCTGGTGGGAGCTTGTACCCCTGCCAGAACCTGACAAGGAGGAGAGCGCACGCCACCCTTAGCATGTGCCCAAGCTGGAGGCGCCTAGGAGTTTCTGTTTGATAGGGAGTCCATCTCCTTTTTGGATTCCAAATAGACTCCTCCTAAGAACCAAGTTTGACTGGTCTTAGGTGCCATCTAAGAAGGAATCCAAGGAACTCTATTCCCACCAATCAGATTTAGATCTGATTTCATAAAGGGTTGTGATTGGTTGCAAAGAAGAGGAGTTGGATCACGCATAGTCTATAAATAAGACCCTGCGCCCAACTCAAAAGGCAATTGAATTCTCTACGCCCCAAGGCTGTTTGTCTCTCCCTCCTCCACACCAGGCCCATCTTCTCCCTCTCCTCTCCACGCCCAAAGTAGTTTGGGATCTTAGTTGGTGCAATCTAGATGAGAGAAAGGCGACAGAAAGCTAGAAGGCTGCACTACTGCAAAGGACAACTGCTGATCTTCGAAAGGTGTTTTGAAGATCCTCCAAATCAGATTCAGATCTAATTTTTGGAGATGTGGTAGAGAAGAAGAGGATCTCCAGATCCAATTTGAGTGAATACTGATAGAGGCCAGGCACTTACGTGGCTAGATCCAGAACCTTCCGCTACTTACAGGATCATCAATGGGTAATAGAATTATCCTACGTCAAGGTAAATTAAATTTGATTTAATTTATCTAAATTTATTTTAATTATTAGAATAATAAGAATTTGATTTAAAATATCCCAAATCTGATCTAGATCAAAAAAAAAAATTTAAAATATATCTCTTGATCCGATCAGATCTGAATGAACCTGGTCCAAAAAATTAGGATTTTTCTTCACCTGGAACGTTGTGGATGGCAATATGGTATCAGAGCTAGGTGATGCCTGAAACATTATGGATAATAATATAGTATTAGAGCCAGGTTTCAGAGCCTGATGGTGCTTGAAAGGAGCCAGGTTTCAGAGCCTGATGGTGCATGGAAGGAAAGGAGAAGTCGTACAAGGTGAAATAAAATATTTGCACAAAGATTCCATGGTATGTCTCAAATCTACCTTATTATTGCTGTGGTTTGGGCAACCAGGAGTAGTGAGTTGAAGGTGGAGGTTGAGAGGATTAACGAAAAGGGATTTTCTCAGGGTGGAAGGATTTGGTGCATGATTTGCTTATCGGTCTTAGTGGAAAGGCCGGGGTGTATGATGATTATGTGATAGGTAGGAAGCGCTGGAGTGCTGTAGTAGCATTTCTCTGAAGATGCAGGACTGAGAGAGGCTCTGCTATGCAGCAGTCAAGGGAGGTATCTCAGCAAAGAGCATCAAAATTCTTTAGGAAGATAAATAGTATAGGACTGTTGAAGAGAGGTTTTCCAAGGGGTAATGGTCGAAGAAAGGCTGAAGAAGCGACTATACATCCTTCGATGTTAGGAAGGTAGGGAAGTAGTCAGAGATGTATTCAGTGGTTCGATCAGAGCATGAATTTACGAAGCCTTGAGAGTGATGGAGATGGATGATCCATGGAGGTCCAGTAAGTTAGGGCTGGGTGGCTATAGAGTGATGTAGAGACGAGTCAGGAAGCGCTAGAGTGCTGTAGGAGCGCTTCCCTAGAGGCACAGGACTGAGAGAGGCTAGGTGGTGCAGCAATCGAGGAGTGTATCTCAGCAGAGAGTATCAGTGGTATTTCAGAAAGATCAGATACAGGTCTCAGGGAGAGCCAGGGGATCTCAGAAAGTGTCAGGAGGTCTCAGGCAGTTGGAAGTATCGTAGATTAGGTTTCTTCTACAGGAACACTAGGGAGAGTCGCAGTTCAGGTGGAGGATGGTTCTTCGGGCGCAACTGAAGAGAAGGACTAGGGTGGAATTTCCTAGGATTTGATCACTGGATTTAGAAGAGTTGGATGAGCTCTTGAGTTTTGGAGGTGCCCGTCGATTGCAGAGGTATCCGAGATGGCTTCGAAGAGGGCCACAGAGTATGGAGGGTTTGAAGGGGCAGCGACGGTGTTCGAGGTGCAGTGGTAGGCTCAGCAGTACAGCATTGAGTGGTTGGCCTCGAGGGACTCGATGATAGAGTCGACTTCTATGGCATCAGATGGACTTTGGATATAGGTGGAGCTCTATAGTGGTGGCTTCACAAATGGAGAGAAAATTTGGCATGAGTTCAGAGCACTGGTGATGCACAATTTTAGGTGGAGCGGCGCATGTAGGTTGACAGACGTAGCTCTAAGAAGATCGTGTCAGATGGTACAGCATGTGCCAGTGTAGAAATACTATAGGTTCTCTAGGAAAATTCAGAGAAAATGATGTAACTGCTAAGCAGAATGGATCCTATAATTCTAGCGTGGTGCCAAGAAGCAAGCACAGGTTTTCAGCGGTGGAGGCGGTCATCCCAAAGTCCTTAAAGGTGCATAATAGCTGAAGAGGATTGGCAAAGGTGATGTTTGCATAGGTGCTGTCGAGTGTGCAGGGATAGTAGGATCGTGCAGGAGGGCATTGCCAAGAGATTTGCCAAGGCTTGGGAGCACCAAGATGGAGATTATGAGGATTTATGGTGCTTCCAAGCCTTGGGAGGCCACGGAAGGAGTCAAGGGGTTGGCTCCAGAGATTTTAGGGGCTTGGTTGGTGCTTCGGAGACCTGGGACACAAGATGAAGCAAGAAACCAAAGCCACAAAATCAAGACTGTAGAAAGAAGATTTTTTGCAAGTTAGCTAGCTTAGTCCAAAACAGTGTTGGCTAAGTCTCAAGGCATAGGCAAAATAGAGAGTTGCACGTTCGGGACTACTGGCATGGTGCAGGACTGGGTCGACTCAGTTTTGGACTGAGCCGACCTAGTGGAACTTAGTCGGCTTAGTGCTAACACTGAGCTGGCTCAGTGCATGGATAGAGTTACACGAGGGTCTGTTTTGGGCTAGGGTCTAGGTTGATTCTAAGGATCTTATGGCCTGGTTTGAGAGGTTTTAAGGTGGCTAATTCATATATGGGTCGAATCTAGATCTAGTGGATGAGAGCATGTGAGACTTGGACTCAATGAGTGCTTTCATGTATTGGGTTAGCCAGGAAAGTTTTTTGGTCGGGCCTAATGGCTATGTATAAATACATAGGTTGTATTAGGGTTTTAAAGGTCGGAATCAATATAGATCTTTTCTCCCTCAATTCTCTCTTCTTTTCTTCTCTCTAGAGTTGTCGCCCTAGGGTTCTTGAAGAAGCCCTAGAGAAGGGGGCGTCTCCCTCTAGCCCAAGGAGGGAGGCACCCCATCATACATCTAGATGGAGGATCGATGGTTTGTTGCCCATAGAGAACTTCACAAGTTCCTTCAGGTCCATGCTAAAGATCAGGAGCTTCCGCAACATGATATCGGTACTTGTGATGTCAAGGATGATGGCGTTCGATTGATATCATGGGTCTACAATTTGGTATCAGAGCTAGATGATGCCTGGGATGTTGTGGACGACAATATTTTTTTTTTGAGGGACAAAAGATCTGTATTGATTCCAACCTTTAAAATCCTAATACAACCTATATATTTATACATAACCATTAGGCCCGACTAAAAAACTCTCCTAGCTAACCTAATACATGAAAGCACTCACCGAGCCCAAGTCTCACATGCTCTAATCTTCTAGATCTAGACCTAACCCATACATGAATTAGCTACTTTAAGACCTCTCAAACCAGGCCTTAAGACCCCTAGGATCAACCCAAACCCTAGCCCAAAATAGATACTCGCATAACTCTACCCATGCACTGAGCCGACTCAATCTCAGCACTGAGCTGGCTAAGTTCCATTGGGTTGGCTCAGTCCAAAACTAGGCCAGCCCAGTCCTATGCTGTGCCAGCAGTCCCTAATGCGTAGCTCTCTATTTTACCTATGCTCTGAGACTTGGCCGACCCAGTTTTGGACTGAGCTGGCTAACCCATAGAAAATCTTCTTTCTGCAGTCTTGATTCCCCAACTTTGGTTTCTTGCTTCACCTTGTGTTCCAGATCTTCGAAGCACCAATCAAGCCCCTGAAATCTTCAGAGCCAACCCCCTGACTCCTTTCGTGGCCTCCCAAGGTTTGCGAGCACCATAAATCCTCACAATACTATCTCTAGGTCATTTTGATCCTATAGCATTCACATTTTGCTCGACATTGTACATAAAAATATCTATATGTAATTGATAAAGACCATTAATTAAGAAATCACTTGCAATTTTATTTTTTTCAAAAAAAATAGTGTCACGGTCCTTAAAAAAGCTAATTACATAAGTTTCTTGTGCTAAATATGAAACAAAAATCAAATTCCTGCTCACAGCAGGCACAAAATAACAGTCCCTAAGAATTAAGACAAAGCTAGATGATAGTCAAAGAGGGTAGGTTCCTATGGCCACAATAGCAACTCTTGCTCCAATTCTTATCTGCAGGATCATCTCACTATCCCTCAACCTCCTGCTATCCTCAAGACCCTGATCACCAGTAGCAGTCCATCAGGGTTTCCACCAGGTGCCCACATGTTCACCCTCCAACATTGATTCACACAGAGACTTGATCAAGATACCAGCACCTCTAATTTATATATAATTAAAGTTCTAATAATAAGAACTTTAATTATAAGGGCAAGACCTTCTTAAGCCTTTATGTCATCTTCCTTGCCTCTCCTTATCTATCTTTCTTTTTTCTTTTATCTTCTTAATTTTCCTTCCTAATCTCTTAGTCTTAAGATGACTTCTTATCCCTATAATGACAAGGTCTAGACAAGAGAAGGAAAGAAAGAAAATTGGACAAAAAGAAACTCTTGTAAGAAAGAAAAGATAATGTTTCACTCACTCTCGGACTCTTGATGCGCACCCTTATTTATAATGTACGTAGGGGTGCCAACTAAAAATCTCACACCCTTTTCCATATCAATATCTCATGCCCCATCATCAAATCTCACATGCCATCTTGAATTTTGCACCATTTAAAATTATATAGACTTAGTCCAAGAGGTGCCTTAAAGCAGAAGGACTCTTCGGAACTAATTCTACGTAAGTTTTTCTATGAAGAGTCATGCGATGCATAAATATATGGTGCCATAATTTCATCCAAGGTTTGGATCAGATAAGATGGCCATCTAATGGCTCTTAAAATGGGATGCCCATTCAGCAAGAAGGCATGGAGATGTACTTTGAATAGTCAAAGTCCCAAGAGGACATAAAGAAGGAAGTGGGCGGCAAGGAGTCCAAAGTGGCAAGGACTCTTGGGTGACAAAACATCCCGGGCGAAAAGAAAAAAGAGAATTTCATCTATAGAAGGACTCTTCTGTGCCCCATATCTGATGTCCACGTCAATATAAAAGTTTACATGACATAACAATATTGGAAAAGTCAAAGAAGGTAGGCGCCAACTTATTTCATGCGCCAAAGAGTCCTTTGCGCATGAAAGACATCCCACGCATAAGAGAGAGACTCTCTGATGCATGGGATGTAGGAATGTGGTGCATAATTTGAAGCCCAATCAATCTAGGTTAATCCAACTCAAGACCAAATCCTATTTGGCTCAAATCGGATCTTAATTAGCCCAAATCGGAAGCTGATTCGAATCCAATTCGAAACCAGGTGCTAGGGTTTGCAACATGTGCTAGCATGTTCATCTTGCAAACATGGTCTAATCCAATTAGACCCTTAATCAATTCTCTTTATGTGTGACCCATTGGGTTTCACATCTAACCAGTAGTGAGTCTGGGTGTGATTTGACCTAATCTGGTTAGAACTCAACCAAACCGATTTAGGTCAAAACTAGCCAACCCAATTTGACTTAATTTAGAACACTTTCTAATTTAATAATTAAATTAAAATTTTAATTTAATCAAACCCACAAGACATGATTGACGTCTAGCAACGTATCATGACTATTCGAAAGATGTAAAATTTTGATGAAAATACCAAAAATATCCTTCAGTGAAAATTACCATGCAACTAGATCCTTCGATCTCCCTGCATCCTGAATATGACTCTGGGTATGGAAATATGTCAACCCCAATATCATATTCATTTCTCTTTCAATCTTATGATGATGATTCATTTAATGAAACATTAGAAACTATTTCTAATTTTTCATCATGCTTTGATCAAAGTCTTCCTGAATCATCATTTGTTTGAAGCAAGTAGGATGCTATTTCCTCTTACCAGGAGAGATCGATTCCATGTTAACCTACTCACAACCTTCATATATATAATCTACCATATCCAGATCATCCCGTACATAACTGAGTCATGAATGAGTATGAACCAAAATATGGATTTATATATATATAAGATTCTATGGTAGTTTCAGGTCAAAGGATTACATGCACAAATTCCACTATGAGAACCATCTATTGACATGTAGATAAGACTCCATTAGATATTCTCAATTTGGATCAATTCAGTGAACTCATTCTCTAATGAGCACCCACATTCTTGTATTAGTGTCATACACAAGTTATTGTGAGATCAATCACCCTCTCAATCGAGCATACAAAGAATGTGCTAGTCTTACCGAAAAATATTGATCCCTAACTCAATGTCCCATCGACTAGGAATATTTAAATTAGGATTTTAAGATTTTAGGTCTCACTAGTATGATCTCATCATAATCCTAAAATCATAGCCCTAATTTATAGGGTTCATCATAATCTTAAATAAATAATAAGACACTGCATATGATGAAATAAATGCCTTTATTTATTAAAAAATGTCATTACATGAGTCTGGAAGATAAAGAACATCCCAATAAATTAGGCTTGAGGGCATATTCCTTTCAATCTCCCACTTGCACTAAAGCCAATCGCCCTTATATTTTAATCCCATACAATCAAGGTGGCGATCAAACAGTTGCAGTGGTAAAGCCTTAGTGAATGGGTCTGCTATGTTGTTCTTTGTGTCCACTCGTTCTATGACTACATCTTGTCTTTCAATAATTTCTCGAACGAGATGGAAGCATCTCAGAATGTGTTTGGATTTATGATGAGACCTTGGTTCCTTTGCTTGAGCTACAGCTCCAGTATTATCATAGTAAAGTGGTACTGGATTCTCAATTTCAGGAATAACTCCCAATTCAGTGATGAACTTCTTCATCCAGACAGCTTCCTTGGCGGCTTCACTTACAGCTATGTATTCTGCTTCAGTAGTTGAGTCAGCTACAGTTGGCTGCTTAGTACTTTTCCAACTCACTGCTCCACTGTTCAGAGTAAATACATATCCTAAAATGGATTTGCTATCATCTGGGTCTGATTGAAAACTAGAATCAGAATATGCTTCTAATTTAAGATCAGAACCTCCATATACAAGAAAAATATCTTTAGTCCTTCTTAAGTACTTAAGAATATTTTTCACAGCTTTCCAATGATCCTCTCCTGGATCAGCTTGAAATCTACTTGCAATGCCTAAAGCATAAGCAACATCAGGCCTTGTACATAACATGGCATACATTATTGATCCAACAGCCGAAGCATAAGGAATAGAACTCATTCTATTTCTCTCTTCAGGTGTCTTAGGAGACATCTTTTTAGAGAGATGTATGCCTTGACTCATGGGTAAATAACCTCTTTTACTCCCATCCATACTGAATCTTTTCAGTATTAAGTCAATGTACCTTGATTGGGACAAGCCTAGCATCCTCTTAGATCTATCTCTATAGATCTTTATTCCTAGTATATAGGATGCTTCTCCCAAATCTTTCATGAAAAACTTATTTGATAGCCATAATTTGACTGATTGTAACATTGGGATATCATTCCCAATGAGTAGTATGTCATCTACATACAGAACCAAGAAGACTATGGTTCTCCCACTAGTTTTCTTGTACACACATGGTTCATCAACATTCTTGATAAAACCAAACTCTTTTACTATTTCATCAAAATGGATGTTCCAACTCCTTGATGCTTGCTTTAATCCATAAATGGATCTCTTAAGCTTGCATACCTGATTTGGTTTCTCATTTGACTCAAATCCCTCTGGCTGTGACATATAGACCTCCTCCTCAAGGAAACCATTAAGGAAGGCAGTCTTTACATCCATTTGCCATATTTCATAATCGTGGTATGCTGCTATAGCAAGCATAATCCGAATAGATTTGAGCATGGCAACAGGTGAAAATGTTTCATCATAATCAATCCCCTATTTTTGCCTAAAACCCTTAGCCACCAATCTGGCCTTATAGGTTTCTATTTGACCATCAGCTCCAATCTTTTTCTTAAAAATCCATTTGCATCCAATAGGGTTTATATCCTCTGGTGCATCCACCAAAGTCCATACTTTGTTGGTGTGCATGGATTCCATTTCGGATTGCATGGCAGCCAGCCATTTGTAAGAGTCCTTACTTTTGACTGCTTCCGCATAGGTCAGAGGTTCGTCATTTTCAATGACTTGGGCTTCATTATTCTCAATAATGAAACCATACCTCACAGGTGTATTTCGTACTCTTTTAGACCTATGGATAGGAGTTATGTGTTCTGGTTCTTTTATATGATTATTTGGTTGAGAAATTTCTATTTATTTTTCTTGAACTTCACTAAGTTCAATATTTCTGCCACTGCCCTTTTCTAGGATAAATTTTTTTTCCATAAAAATGGCATGCCTACTTACAAATACCTTTTGTTCAGTAGGATGGTAGAATATATATCCTATACTATTTCTAGGATATCCTATAAATAGACATCTGTCTGATCTAGCATCAAGTTTATGTCCAAAATTTCTTTTGACATAAGCTGGACAACCCCATATCTTAAGATACTTAAGATTAGGTTTCTTACTTCTCCATATGTCATATGGAGTACTAGATACAGATTTAGAAGGAACTCTATTCAAGATGTAAATTGCAGTCTCCAGAGCATGACCCCAGAAGAAAATAGGTAAATCAGTGAAGCACATCATGGACCGTACCATATCTAATAAGGTATGATTTTTTCTTTCAACTACACCATTTAATTGTGGTGTATAAGGAGGTGTCCATTCAGAGAGAATCCCTTCAACTTTAAGATAGTCTAGAAACTCACTAGATAAGTATTCTCCTCTCCGATCAGATCGAAGGATTTTTATACATTGTCCAGTTTGTTTTTCGACCATACTTTGATACTCTTTAAATTTATCAAAGGCTTCTGATTTGTGTTTCATAAGATACACATATCCAAACCTAGATAAATCATCAGTAAATGTAATAAAATAAGAGTATCCTCCTCTAGGCTTGAGTTGTCATAGGACCACATACATCCATATGTACAAGTCCTAATAACTCATTTGTCCTTTCTCTATGTCCATTAAATGGAATCTTGGTCATTTTACCCATGAGGCATGATTCACAAGTTCCTAATGATTCATAATCAAAAGGATCAAAGAACTTTTCTTTGTATAACTTGTTAATCCTAGCCTCACTAATATGACCTAATCGACAATGCCAAAGTAAAGTATTATTTATGTCATCTCTCTTACATTTTCTATTTTCATCAATATGAAATATATTATCATCCAAACATAGAGTCAACAAACCATTGCTAAATATGCCAAAATAAATATTTTCATTAGAATATTTGATCGAGCAACCTTCGCTCGTTACATTAAGACTATAACCTTGTTTTAATAACAAGGGTATAGATATAATATTTCTAATGATCTTAGGCATATAATAATAATTTGTAAGCTCTAAGATCTTTCCATAAGGTAACTTCAATATATTTGTCCCTACAGCTTCTGCTTGGATAGACTCTCCTCCAGCGCCATAGAGCTTGAAGTCACCTTTCTTCAAACTCTTAATTTTCTGCAGCCCCTGCAAAGATTTGCAGATATGAAAACCACAGTCGGTATCTAATACCCAAGAATTTGAAATGAAAGAATTTAATGATAATATAGTATGTATCTCATACATACCTTTTGGTGCATTATTTGCACCAGACTTCACGGTTGCAAGGTAAGCCTTGCAATTCCTCTTCCAATGGCCTGCTTTGCCGCAGTGAAAATAGGTCATTTGTCCAGAGACCTTCTTCCCCTTTTTCTTCTTATTTATACCACTTTTAGGATTCAACCTTCTCTTTGAACCCTTTTTGCCTGCCTTCTTCTTGGAGATCCCTTCCACAAGAAGAAGAGGAGCCTTATCTTTCTTGATATGGCTTTCTGCTGTCTTGAGCATATTTAACAGCTCAGGCAATGAAGAATTTAGTTTGTTCATGTGATAGTTCATGACAAACTGAGAAAATGATTCTGGGAGTGATTGCAGGATCAAATCCTGACTTAACTCTCCATCCATTACAAAACCTAATTGACTTAATCGAGTGATTAGGTCAATTACCATCAAAACATGATTTTGTATGGATGTTCCTTCTATCATTCTTGCATGAAATAATTGCTTAGATATCTCATATCTAGCAGTCCTACTATGCTCTCCATAAAGCTCTTTTAGATTGAGCAATATGGACTGAGTGTCCATGCTATCATGCTGCCTCTGTAATTCATTATTCATAGAGGCAAGTATGATGCATTTGACAGTAAGAAATCATTTTGCCACATCTTGTATGTGGACTTATCTTCATCCATGGCATCATTTTCTAATGGCTTAGGATCAGGGGCATCAAGAATATAGGAGAGTTTTTCTTGACTGAGTACTATTTTTAGGTTTCTCAACCAGTCAACATAATTTTGACCAGTCAATTTATTTGAATCCAAAATTGAACGTAATGAAAGTGAAGAAGCCATTTAATCTACATAATAAAGAACAATATATAAGCAAACAATTCATGATGACAAAACATAATTAAATTAGGACTTTAATTTAATTATGTCTCCCACTAAAAATCATAACCCTCTTATTGATTTTCTTAGTGAGAATAAGATCCTAATTCCTTATAAAAAGTCTTGTGGTTGCACAACAAACCTATTATAAGTTCAAAGGTAGGAAACTCTTTCCAATTGCATTTTATGCAACTCTCAAAAAACTTTTGCCTCTAAAACATTAATAGCCTTGTGTTAGCACAACAAACTTTAATGTTTTAGTTTAAGTAGAACCCTTCATTTCTATACAGTCAAAATTAAAATATAACTACTTTTGTGGTTACACAACAAAGTAGTATATTCAAAATGCTGTAAGCATCTCAATGCACTAGATTAATATTACATCTTTCCCCATGATAGATCTTGTGGTTACACAATAGAACTAACATGATTCTGGACATAATAAGAAACTAGTATGAAGGAAGGCCTTAATGTAGTGAATATAATATTAAGCATTTCAATCTGGAATTAAATTAATCGAAATCGATCCAGGTAAATGGGAGAGAAATGGGAGTCCCCCCATTGCTTTTCTTAGACACCAATAAATTGGCCAGGTCAGACAATGGAACCAATTAAAAAATCATGTTCTCTTTACCAATCAAGAACCATTTTTTCTAGACACCGATTGATCAATTAGACATCCTGACTGATTCTGCTAAAGATTAATTACACTACAACTTAATATAATTTTTTATAGAGGGATTTAAATGGTCTCAATGCACATATTGATTTAAAACAAACTAAATGCATAATAGCATTAATTATGATAAAATATATATATGTCAATTAACATGTATAATTATTCTAGGACAACCATCATTATATAGTGAATACTTTCCACTATATCAGGGCAACCTTTACAGAATAATATATACAACATAATCTCATTATGATAAGAAAAAGAATATGATCTCATCATATAAATTAAAACATGCTAAAAATATTATATCATATTTTTCATTTATGCCATTATACTATAAGCAAAGCATTATATGATTTAACCTAATAAGGCTTGCTCTGATACCACTGATGGATTTGGTGTACAGGGTGGAAGCATGGATTTCAAAGCAAAAAATATGAAATCAAATAAACCAAACCCGAACCCTAGGACCACCTCATTAGCAATTAAATCATATAACATGCATTTGTAACATAAGAGAAAGTATTAGAACATACCTCTTATCGCTAAACCCTAAATTGACCCTGATCACCGGTAGCAGTCCGTCAGGGTTTCCACCAGGTGCCCACGTGTTCACCCTCCAATGTTGATCCACACAGAGACTTGATCAAGACACCAGCACCTCTGATTTATATATAATTAAAGTTCTAATAATAAGAACTTTAATTATAAGGGCAAGACCTTCTTAAGCCTTTATGTCACCTTCCTTGCCTCTCCTTATCTATCTTTCTTTTTCTTTTATCTTCTTAATTTTTCTTCCTAATCTCTTAGTCTTAAGATGACTTCTTGTCCCTATAATGACAAGGTCTAGACAAGAGAAGGGAAAAGAAAGAAAATTGGACAAAAAGAAACTCTTGTAAGAAAGAAAAGATAATGTTCACTCACACCCGGACTCTTGATGCGCACCCTTATTTATAATGTACGTAGGGGTGCCATCTAAAAATCTCACACCCTTCCCA
This sequence comes from Cocos nucifera, assembly GCA_006176705.1. Taxonomy (NCBI): domain Eukaryota; kingdom Viridiplantae; phylum Streptophyta; class Magnoliopsida; order Arecales; family Arecaceae; genus Cocos; species Cocos nucifera. The sequence goes on from QRFJ01000751.1 coordinate 13,899, forward strand.
TATCAATATCTCATGCCCCATCATCAAATCTCACACCCATCTAAATTTTGCACCATTTAAAATTATGTAGACTTAGTCCAAGAGGTGCCTTAAAACAGAAGGACTCTTCGGACTAATTCTACGTAGTTTTTCTATGAAGAGTCGCGATGCATAAATATATGGCGCCATAATTCAAAGGTTTGGATCAGATAAGATGGCCATCTAATGGCTCTTAAAGGGATGCCCATTCATCAAGAAGGCATGGAGATGTACTTTGAATAGTCAAAGTCCCAAGAGGCATAAAGAAGAAGTGGGCAGGCAAGGAGTCCAAAGCGGCAAGGACTCTTGGGCGACAAAACATCTTGGGCAAAAAGAAAAAAGAGAATTTCATCTACAGAAGGACTCTTCTACACCCCATATCTGATGTCCATGCCAATATAAAAGTTTACGTGACATAACAATATTAGAAAAGTCAAAGAAGGTAGGCGCCAACTTATTTCATGCGCCAAAGAGTCCTTTGCGCATGAAAGACTTCCCATGCATAAGAGAGAGACTCTCTAGCACATGAGATGTAGGTATGTGGCACCCAATCTGAAGCCCAATCAATCTAGGTTAATCCAACTCAAGACCAAATCCTATTTGGCTCAAATCGGATCTTAATTAGCCCAAATCGAAAGCTGATTCGAATCCAATTCGAAACCAGGTGCTAGGGTTTGCAACATGTGCTAGCATGTTCATCTTGCAAACATGGTCTAATCCAATTAGACCCTTAATCAATTCTCTTTATGTGTGACCCATTGGGTTTCACATCTAACCAGTAGTGAGTCTGGGTGTGATTTGACCTAATCTGGTTAGAACTCAACCAAACCGATTTAGGTCAAAACCAGCCAACCCAATTTGACTTAATTTAGAACACTTTCTAATTTAATAATTAAATTAAAATTTTAATTTAATCAAACCCACAAGACATGATTGACATCTAGCAATGTATCATGACTATCCGAAAGATGTAAAATTTTGATGGAAAATACCAAAAATATCCTTCAGTGAAAATTACCATGCAACTAGATCCTTCGATCTCCCTACATCCTGAATATGACTCTGGGTATGGAAATATGTCAACCCCAATATCATATTCATTTCTCTTTCAATCTTATGATGATGATTCATTTAATGAAATATTAGAAACCATTTCTAATTTTTCATCATGCTTTGATCAAAGTCTTCCTGAATCATCATTTGTTTGAAGCAAGTAGGATGCTATTTCCTCTTACCAGGAGAGATCGATTCCATGTTAACCTACTCACAACCTTCATATATATAATCTACCATATCCAGATCATCCCATACATAACTGAGTCATGAATGAGTATGAACCAAAATATGGATTTATATATATAAGATTCTATGGTAGTTTCAGGTCAAAGGATTACATGCACAAATTCCACTATGAGAACCATCTATTGACATGTAGATAAGACTCCATTAGATATTCTCAATTTGGATCAATTCAGTGAACTCATTCTCTAATGAGCACCCACATTCTTGTATTAGTATCATACACAAGTTATTGTGAGATCAATCACCCTCTCAATCGAGCATACAAAGAATGTGCTAGTCTTATCGAAAAATATTGATCCCTAACTCAATGTCCCATCGACTAGGAATATTTAAATTAGGGTTTTAAGATTTTAGGTCTCACTAGTATGATCTCATCAAAATTCTAAAATCATAGTCCTAATTTATATGGTTTATCATAAATAATAAGACACTGCATATGATGAAATAAATGCCTTTGTTTATTAAAAAATGTCGTTACATGAGTCTGGAAGATAAAGAACATCCCAATAAATTGGCTTGAGGGCATATTCCTTTCATAGTCTAACTTGTCCGCTTGTTGTCTTTTGATATGAGTCGGACAACCCTAAATTCTAAGATGACTCAGACTTTGTTTCTTACCATGTCATATCTCATATATTATGGTAGGAACAGTTCTAGATGGAACCCTATTCAGTAAATATATAGCAGTTACCAAACTGTGTCCCCAAAAAAAATCAGAAAGGTCTGTGAAGCTCATCATGGATCGGACCATGTCTAATAGGATCTGATTTCTTCATTCTGAAATCTCGTTGAGTTGAGGTGTTCCAGGTGGAGTCCATTGAAAGACTATGCCATTCTACTTGAGATAGTCCAAGAATTTCCGACTAAGGTATTCACATCCTCAATCTGATTGAAGAACCTTAATGAGTTTTCCAGTTTGCTTTTCTACTTCATGTCTGAATTCTTTAAACTTTTCAAAGGCTTCAGACTTGTGTCTCATAGGATACACAAATCCATATCGAGATAAATCATCAGTGAAGGTTATAAAGTAGACAAAATTGCCTCTAGCCAGTACATCAAATGGGCTGTACACATCAGTATGTACTAGGGCAAGTAAATCCATGGCCCTGTCCCCATGTCCCATAAAAGGGAGTTTAATCATTTTGCCATGAAGACATGATTCACAAATTGGATATAACTCGAAAGTCAATGGACTCAATAGCCCAATGTTCTTCAATTTGTTAATCCTATCTTCTACTATATGACCTAGTCTAAGGTGCCATAGATACCCATCGTTTGGACTATCTCTGGGTCATTTTGATTTTATGGCATTTACATTTTGCTCGATATTAAAAACAGATACATCAATATGTAACTGGTAAAGATTGTTAATAAGAAAACCACTTGCAATTTTATTTCTTTCACAAAGAATGTTACAATGGTCCTTAAGAAAACTAATTACATAACCTTCTTGTGCTTAACATGAAACAGAAATCAAATTTCTACTTGCTGCAGGCACATAATAATAATCCCTAAGTACTAAATCTAAATTAGATGGTAGTCGAAGAGGGTAGGTTCCTATGGCCGCAACAGCAATCCTTGCTCCATTTTCAATGCGTAGGATCATCTCACCATCCCTTAGCCTCCTGCTATCCTCAAGACCCTACATGAAAGTGCACAAATGAGCACTAGAATCAGAGTCAAGCATCCAACTTGATGCAGAAAAAATCGTAAGGTTAGATTCAATAATGAGCATACCTCCAAAAGGACCTGCCTCCTTCTTATTCTTTAGGATGGCCAGGTATGTAGGGCAGTTCCGCTTTCAGTGGCCGTTAGTGTTGCAATGGAAATATTTTTCTTTATCACCAGCCTTCTTCTTTGGCTCTGCCATCTTTTTCTTTCCTCCTTCCATCTTCTGCTTTTTCACAGACTTCTTCTTGTTTCTAAAAGACTTTCTCTTGGAAGAAGTTCATTTTATAGCAAATACTGAGCCTTTAAAACCTTTCATTGAAAGCTCAGTAGTAACCAGCATGTTCATAAGCTCGATCAGAGTATTTTGAAGTTTACGCATATGGTAGTTCATGATGAACTGCCCATATGCATCAGTCAAGGATTGCAGAATTATATCATTATGCAGATCCAAGTCCAACTTCACTCCGAACTTCTCAAGCTCTTTCAAGTCCTTGATCATCATCAGACAATGATCTTGGACTGACTGCCCATCATGCATTTTAGTCTTGAATAGTCGTTTAGTGATCTAATATTTGGTTGCGCAACTCTGTTCACCAAACATCTCTTATAAGTAAGCCAACATTTGGCAAACAGTCTTGATATCTTCATGTTGGTGCTGAAGCTCATCAAACATCGAGCCCAACATGTAGTATCTGGCCTTGTTATTTTCATCCATCCACTTGTCAAGAGACGCTCTCTATTCAGCGGATGGATGAGCTGGTAAGGTGGGGGGATCCTAGTCCAATACATGAGTTAACTTCTCAAAACCCGAAATGATTTTGAAGTTCTAGAGCCAATCCTTATAATTGGATCCGATCTGTCTATGGATGTCTAGGATACATGCCAGTGGGTTGGATGTAGGCATTTTGCTTTTTCTGTAGAGAGTCAAAGTTTCTAGTTAGATATGGTAATTAAGACTTGACAAATTTATTTAAAAATTTAATTTTTAAATAAATTAGCTTCTATTATTTTCTCAGATCCCTACACTTTCTATGTAGAGATGTAAAAATCTTCATGATTATAGATTTTTAATGGGTGGTGTAGTCCCACCAATTGACTCATCACCTCACCTAACAGTTATTGATGATGGGTTAGCCAATGAGTGGATAACTCTTATCCAATGATTCTCTAATCATCGTGCACCCAAACTTGGTCTCTAATTCATGAATCTCAGCATGCCCAGAATATTGATCCACTCCTTAGTTAAGTCAGATTCACCATTTGCATAGATTGGATTCCTAATTGGGTCTCTCATCATATCTAGAATATTGAGTCCAATTTATCCTCCAACCCATAACATTCAATGCCTAATAGATATGGTTGCATCTTCTCAGTGCAATTGAACTACTATGACCAGTCGAGAACAATCAACCCCAATAAGGGCCTGCATATCTACAATAGTGGAAGACCTTAGACTTAATCTTTTCTTAGGAAGATTTGATTTAGGTTTCTTTAAACTTGACTCGCAATAGCCATAACAATTATGACTAACCTAATGGTATGGGTTAGCTCAGATTGTTAACCACCTTAGATTAGGACTGGGTCGACAAATATGGTTAGGTAAGTAAGACCGATGGAAGAGATATGCCATTAACTCGATAAGAATGCATTTGAGTCGAGTAGCTCCCCATTAAAAACCAGTCGATCGTATCTACTAGACTTACCTTAGACACCAAATTGTTGAGTCAGAACCAATCAGTTAAGCCTACAATCCAAATTCTAACCACTGAGCCTAATTAGGTTTTAGCTTGATCGATCACTCATGTGATTCGATCTTGTTCCAGATTTAATCCTATTAGACTGATCAATTTAAGCACTCTTGATCCCATCTAACCCACTCTTGATTTGGTTTGATCAACCGCTAGACCTAATTGAGCTACCCAAGCTCGAACCTAATTTTATGAATATGTCTTAAATTTAAAAATTTTTAATTTTTTAGATTTAATATATTTTATAATCTTAATTCTTAATTAAGTTTAGGATTCACAAATAAAATATGTAAACAAAATCCTAGAGTTTCAGGATCTAGGGTTTTGCAAAAAATAAGTTTTAGGTTTCTGATTAAGGACGAACGTGCAGCACCCCTATGCATCATAAGAACACCCCATCGAATGGGAGGGGAGGGCATTTAAATCCTACTTTATTCTTATGACCAGACGGCCAAGAGAAATGCCTTAATCAGAAATATGAAAACTACAAAACAAGTTAGATCTACATCATATATCTCATATATAAAAGTTGATTTAACTATAAACATATTTTGCATACATTTTTATGTATCATATCATGCATATTTTTAGATCTAAATTATCTCATAATCATCTAAAAAATCAAATTTAAATTGATCATATCAAATTAAAATCTATTCTAGATAATTATGTAGAACTATTCTACAACTAGTCTAAACATGCATTCATCATATCTTATATAAATAGAAATTAAATAATTTTACTTTTTATTTTTTAGATCTTATTATAATATTTATAATATCAAAAAATAGTAAATAAATATATCTAAAAATTATAACTTAATTAAATTAAATTATGATCATGCTAGACTATACATAGAATAATTCTATTCTACAACTAGTCATGCATCTTGTACAACTTAGATCTAAATGATTTAATTTTTAATTTTTTTAATTTTAGATCTAGTTACATCTCATGTGATATTTAAAATTATCTAATTATTAGATTAAAATTAAAATAAAATTATATCTAATAGAAAATGCAACCTGGCTCTGATACCAGTTAAAGGAAAAACTTAGTTTTTCGGATCAGGTTCGTTCAGATCTGATTGGATCAAGAGAGATATTTCAAAAAATTTTCTCTTAGATCTAGATTAAATTTGAGACTTTATAAATCTAATATTATTGATCTAATAAAAAATAAATTAAAAAATAAATTAAATCTAATTTAATTTATCTTGTTGAGGGTAATCTGATTACCCTATGATGATCCTGATGTCAGCCTGAGATTCTGGATCTAGACACACAAGTGCCTAGCTTCTACCGATATCCACTTAGATAGGATCTGGAGACCTTCTCCTTCTTTATCATCTCTCCAAAAATCAGATCTTATCTCATTTTGAAGATCTTCAAAACTCCTTTTGAAGATGTGAGTTGTCTCTTGCAACAGTGCTGCCTTCCTCCTTTCTCTGTCGTCTTTCTCTTGCTTGGATCGCACCAAACTGAAGCCCAAAAATTCTTAGATGTGCGTAGGAGATAGAAGACCTGAAGATGGCATGGAGGAGGGAGAGGGGCAGCCTTATGACATGGGCAATGGATCAAGCTTCTTTAATCTTGGCATAGATAGGGTTTTTATAGATCCTGTTGCGCCATGCAGTGCCACATCATCCCGACCAATCACAGCCTTTTGTGCAATTAGATCTAAATTTGATTGATGGTATGACATCATCTAATTCAATCAGATGAGAGCCCCTCTGAATCATCCTTAGATGGTGCTAAGACTGGTCAAAGATAAGTCTTTAACGTCACCTAGGTAGAGTCCCCAAAGTAACTTAGAGTCCCATCTGTATGGGACTTAGGCATCATTATCTTTGGATGCACGCCCCCTAGGCATGTTCCCCCTTCTTTTTTACTTTTTAGTAGGGGGACAAATCTCTATCTACTCTCCTATGGGTGCATGACACATGGATAGATGTCTAAGTATCAAAGATCAACATTTGACCAAATGTCCAAAATAGGATTTAGCAGGTGAAGAAAAATGGCAGGTGTTGTCTCAAATTCATCTCATAAATTAAGATAACCCTTTTTTGATCTGGACAAGCTCTAGTCAGACCAAGTAAAGGTACTTGAGTGAGCCAAGACACATTTGGCTCAGTCAAGACAAACTTTAATGATAACTAAAGGAGAACATTAGGCTCAATCGTATGCTAGCATGATTTCTTTGAACCTAATTGAATCTAATTCAAATCAATTGAACCGAATTAGTCTAATTAATGATATCTAGATTGAAACCCTTATTTGTGTGATCCAATTAGGTTTAGCTCCATATGGTAATGAGATATGTCATGATCTCTATCATCGACATCATCAAAATATCTTCCGATGGATCAAAACTTTTCTGATTCAGACAACTAGTATGATTGATCATCTAAATCATTCTAATTGCTCTCAAAATCCACTAGTGATACCTAGCAGCATATGGTGGCAACCCATCAGAACTGAAAATGAACCTCTCGGTGCAGTTACTTGTGTGATTAAGTTATTCTATCTTAAGCCCCGACTAGATTAGGGTTAAGGTAATCTTGTCAAACCCTAATATCCATCATATAATTAATCATTCGATTCAAGTTCAATGTGAAAAACTTAATAAAAACTCATTCTATTATTTCACTCTGCCATGGCTATGGGCTTATGAACTTGATTCTCATGATCATCATAGAGCTTATCCTCATCTACCGAGGTAGATAGATCTCCTATTGATGCAATCCAATTCCTACAATGAACATGCTATAACCAACATACACCTCAGGATTCCGAATGGCTAAGACATCGAGTTATGGTATAGTCAAACTATAACACCCTCAAGGTGAACTGTCGATGCATCTCAGGTCCAAGAACTAGACACACAACTATAGCTTCGAGCCAGTCATCAATGAGAAGGTAGACTTCCTAATGACTGCTCGAGGTGGTCACGCTCAATGCCCTCGTTCTCTAACGAGTACCTGTACTCTCACTCTGGTGTCTCTACACCATAGACTCAAGACTCATCTATTATAAAGAAGCGATTGTACACCAACCTTCTGAATGAATCACCATCCTCATGATGATCCTACGATCAGAAGCATTTTATGAGTTAATAATGAAAATTCATGTCTTAAATTTTTAACTCTTGAAAATAAGAAATATCATTGCCATTAACTCAAAGGATGTATCACAGACACTAAATACACATTGTGATAGAAAATAATCTATTTTATTATTTATAGTTAAAATTATAATTTTACCCTTAGAAGTGTATAACAAGTGTCAACCAATTCTGACTTCTAGGGCACACAGATCTAACACTGTGAGCATAGGAGCACCATCAAATTTGATACACCACTTCATCATCCTTCAAAGCACATGTTTTCATTTTCTAGAGTATCTAGGAGATCAAAAAAAAGGCGATCGATTAGAAGATCGCGATCAGCCATTGAAGGCTCCAGCGAGGAGCTAGCACTCTAATGGAGCTGGTCAGGACTAGAAGCTCTGTGTGGACCAACCATAGAGGCTAGACACATGTGTAGCTATGGTGTGACACCAGAGCATTATCCGGTGGATTCAGATGATGGTGATCAGCTATCCACAAAAAGTTATCAAGTTCTAAACTCATTTCGATCAGCAGATTCGATTTGCTGATCCATCACATTTAAATTTTAAATTACTTATTAGCATGTCTAGATCTTGAGTAGGGTTTATTTGATATGATCAATGCATGTAGTAGATTAATATTTGATTAATTTTAGTTTTTACTATTTTAATTTCAAAAATAATTTGAAAATGCATGCTAAAAATTTTGCTCGATTTCTTATAATGGTATCAGAGCAACTAGGTTGCTTGACATGTCTAATATGTAATTAAAAATTAAATATTAGTATATTTGATATGCTTAATTCAGATAACTTAGTAATCGAGAATGAATGACTACCAAGGCATCCGGTCATAAGGGATAAGTATGGTTTAAAGGCCATCTCCTCCCATTCAGTGGAGATCCCTTATGGCAGTAGGGGTGCCACTGTGAACTCATTCATTAAGATAAACAGTGAAAGAATTTTAATGATTGAAATTATTTTAATTAAAAAATTAAATATGAATGTATTTTAGATTAAATCTAAAAGGTTGATTCATAGTTTAATTTTCATTATGTTTTTTTTCATTTTAAAACTAGCAATAAATTACTGTTTGAGAAATGAGTCGATCCATTTCTGAAATGAGTCGACCCATTTGGAAAATAGAAAATGAAAATCTTTCAAAATTTGAAAACTATTTTTTGAAATGCCAAATCCTAACCCATTAGTCCAAAAACTTAATTAAAAGAATTAAGTATTGTCCTCTAGGTTCTAGAATTGTGAATTAAAGATCCTAAAACAAAATCATAAGACTGTGGGTTAAAGGGTTAGATGAATTAGGTCCATTAATTGGGTTAGACCTAAGGTTAGTTAAAGAATGGATTAATCTAGAGTAATTGATCAAATCTAATCAAGTATTGAATTAGATTAGGTCAAGGACACTCTAGAATCAACTCCAATAGTTGTAGTTGGATAAGTCCATGTCTTTAACTAGACTAACATGGACTTGATTCGTGGCTATGTGGTTAAATTCAAAATTATTAGGTTGATCAGATTAAATCTAATTAACTGGTTGGTGTCTAAGGTAAGTTTGGCAGTCTCGATCAGTAGTTTTTAATTGGAAGCTACTCGCACTAATTCGATCTTTGACGAGTTAATAGCATATTCCTTCCACTGATGTCACTTACCTGGCTGACATGGTCAATTAGAATTTGATTAGATCACTTGGTGATTTGGACTAACCCATGTCATTAGGAATCAATTTGATTGATTTCAATTAATAAGACTGTATTAGGTGCCCATGGACTTAAATTGATCCTAGCCCTGACCTATTGACTTGTTGAAGTTAGTGTGAGGGTTTGACTTGATGAAGTCAGTGGAAGAAATTGGTCCATGTCCTTTCTATCTAAAATCACATGTAATCTAAATCCTCTAAATTATCAGATCTTTAAAATGACTAAGTTATGGGGATAACTGAGTCATAGCCTCCCATTAAGGTGAATAGTAATAAGTCTAATCTTTTGGATGGACATTGGAGGTGCCTTACACCTGGTGTTCATCTAGATATTAGAATTACTATCATCATATGATGATTAGGTCGCACTCTCTTAATTGTGATCAAGTTAGCCAGAGCTTTCCTTGGGCCTAGTTATCATTGGTTTGATGCACCGAAGTCAATCATGTTAATGGTTGGACCTAACCTAACCTTTTCAATGGAGGCCATAGCCTACCGATTTGGCATCTGGGGCAAAACCTAATTACTGAGAAGAGAATTATTTGAAGAAATAATTAGTTGTGAACCTACCTATAGATGTGTTAGATATATGTGCCCTAGAAGCCAGAATTGGCTGACACTTGTAATACACTTCTAGGGGCAAAATTGTAATTTTGACTATAATTAATGAAATGGGTTATTTTCTATCACACCTGTGTATTTAGTGTCTGTGATACATCCTTTGAGTTAATGGTAATGATAATTCATATTTTTAAGAGTTGAAAATTTAAGACATGAATAATCATTATTAACTCATAAACAGCTCCCGACCATAGGATCATCACTAGGATGGTGATTGATCCGGAAGGTTGGTGTACGATCGCTTCTCTTTAGTAGATGAGTCTTGAGTCTACGGTGTGGAGACACCGGAGCGAGAGTACAGGTACTCGTTAGAGAACGAGGGCACTGAGCGTGACCACCTCGAGTAGTCATTAGGAAGTCTACCTTCTCGTCAATGACTGACTCGATGCTGCAGTAGTGTGTCTGGTTCTTTGACCTGAGATGCATCGGCAGTTCACCTTGAGGGTGTTATAGTTTGACTACACCATTACTCGGTCTCCTAGCCATATGGAACCCTGAGGTGTATGTTGGCTATAGCATGTTCATTGTAGGAACTGGATTGCATCAAGATGGGATCTATCTACCTCGGTGGTAGAGGAGCAGCCCTATGATGATCATGAGAATCAAGTCCAGAAATCCCATGGCCATGGTAGAGTGAAATAATAGAAAGAGTTTCTATTTAGATTTTCACATTGGACTCGAATCGAATGATTACATCATATGACAGAGACTAGGGTTTGACGAGTTCACCTTAACCCTAATCTGATCGGGGCTCAAGATAGAAGAACTTAATCACACAGGTAGCTGCACCAAGAGGTTCGCATTCAGCTCTGATGGGTTGCCACCATATACTGCTAGGTGTCACTGGTGGATTTTGGGAGCAATTAGAATGATTTAGATGATCGATCATTCTAGCTGTTCGAATCAGAAGAGTTCTGATCCATCGAAAGGAGTTTCGATGATGTCTATGATAGAGATCATGACATATCCCATTACCATACAGAACTGAACCTAACTGGGTCACACAAACAAGGGTTTGAATCTGGTGATCATCAATTGAACTGATCTAGTTCAATTGATCTGAATGAGATTCAATTAGGTTCAAGGAAATCGTGCTAGCACTCGATTGAACCTAACGTTCTTCTTTTACTATCATAAATAAGTTGTCCTGACTGAGCCAAAGGAGTTTGTGCTCAATCAGAGGCCTTCATATGGTCTGACTGGAGGTTGTCCAAGTCAGAATAGGTTGTCTTATTTGTAAGACATTACCTGCCATTTTTGGTCACCTGCCATTTCTTGTTCTTTGACTTTGGTCAAAAGTCTACCTTTGACTGGTCAAACGTTGACCATTGACCCTTTGACTTTTGACCACATGTCATGCACCTATTGGAGAGCTGGTGGGGGCCTTGTCCCCCTGCCAGAACCTGGCAAGGAGAAGGGCGCACGCCAAGGGTGGCGTGAGCCCAAGTAGGAGGCGCCTAGGAGTCCTTGTTGGACAAGGACTCCACCTCCCTTTTGGATTCCAATCAGAGTTCTACTAAGAATCCAGTTTGACTGGTCTTAGGCGCCCTCTAAGGAGGAATCCAGGGGTCTCTTTTTCAACCAATCAGATTTAGATCTGATTTCACAAAGGGTTGTGATTGGTTGAGAGGAAGAGGAGTTGGATCACAAGAGGTCTATAAATAAGACCCTGCGCCCAACCCTAATTCCAATGCTATTAGATACGCCCCAAGGCTGCCTCTCCCCTCCTTCTCCATGCCATAGTCTCTTCTCCCCTTGCTCTCCACGTCCAAAAGTGTTTTGGACTTAGTTTGGTGCGATTCAGATCAAGGAAAGGCGATCAAAAGCAAGAAGGCTGCGCTGCTGCAAAAGGACGACTGCAGATCTTCAAAAGAGTTTTGAAGATCCTCCAGATCAGATCCAGATCTGATTTTTGGAGGTGTGATAGAGAAGAAGAGGATCTCCAGATCCAACCCGAGTGGATACCGGTAGAGGCCAGGCGCTTGCGTGGCTAAGATCCAGAACCTTCCGCTGCAATCAGGATCATCTACAGGGTAATAGGATTACCCAAATCAGGTAAATTAAATTTGATTTAATTTATCTTATTTTATTTTATTTATTAAAATAATAAGAATCAGATCTGAAACATATCAAGATCTGATTGAGATCAAGAGAAAATTTTTGAAATATATCTCTTGATCTAATCAGATCTGGACGAACCTGGACCGGGAAATCAGGATTTCCCTTCAACTGGTATCAGAGCCATGGTTCTAAAATTGTTTAGATCTGATTTTAATTTTATTTTAATTAGAAAATAAAGTGATTTCAGATGTCACATGAGATGTGATCAGATCTGAAATCAGAAAAATTAAAATTAAATGATTTGGATCTAAGAACATGAAGATATGCATGACTAGTTCTAGAATAGAATAGTTCTATAGAATAGTTTTGCATGTCTTTGATTTAATCTGATTAAATCATATTTTAGATCTTCTTATTTACTATTTTCTGATATTATAAGTGTTATAATAACATCTGATAAACAGCAAATAAAAATTATTTAATTTTAAATATCATATGAGATATGATAGATGCATGACTAGACTAGTTGTAGAATAGTTCTACATAATTGTCTAGATTAGAATTTATTTTGATTAGATCAATTTAAATCTAATTTTTTAGATTATTATGTGATAATTTAGATCTGAAAACATGCATGATTTGATACATGAGATGTATGCAAAATATGCCTTGATTAGATCTAAATTTGTATATGAGATATATGATATAGATCTATAACTGTTTTGTAGATTTACATGTTCCTGATTAAGGCGTTCCTCTTGGCCGTCCGGTCATAAGAACGAAGAAGGGTTTAAAGGCCCTCTCTTCCCATTCGATGGGGTGTTCTTATGACGTGTAGGGGTGCTGCGTGTTCGTCCTTAATCAGAAACCCAAAACTTACTTTCTGCAAAACCCTAGATCCTGAAACCCTAGGATTTATTGTGCATATTTTGTTTATGAACCCAACTTAATTAAGAATTAAGTTTATGGAATATTAATTAGGTCTAAAATTGAGAATTTCAGATCTAAGACATATTCATAATACTGGGTTCGGGCTTGGGTAGCTCAATTAGGTCTAAGCGGTTGATCAAACCGAATCAAGAGTTGGTTAGATGGGATCAACAATGCTTAAATTGACCAGCCTAATAGGATTAAGTCTGGGTCAAGATCGAGTCACGATCAAGCAAGACCTAATTAGGCTCAGAGGTTAGAGTCTGGATTGTAGGCTAACCCAATTGGTTCTGACTCAACAATTTGGTGTCTAAGGTAAGTTTGGCACAGACGACCGACTGGTTTTTAATTGGAAGCTACTCGACCTGAATGCGTTCTTGTGCGAGTTAACGGCATATTCCTTCCACCGGTCTCACTTACCTGGCCATATCTGTTGACACAGTTCTGATCTGAGGTGGTCAATAATCCGAGCTGACCCATGCCACTAGGTTAGTCATAATTGTTATGACTAAGCCAAGTCTAGTTTAATGAGACCTGAATCAATTCTCCCTAAGAAAAGATTAAGTCCGAGGTCTTCCACCATTGTAGACGTGCGGGCCCTTCCCGGGGTTGATTGTTCTCGGCTGGATACAGTGGCTCAGTTGCACCGGGAAGACGCAACCATGTCTATTAGGCATTGGATGCTATGGGCTGGAGGATGAGTTGGGCTCAATATTCCGGATACGGTGAGAGACCCAATTAGGAACCCAGTCTATGCAAATGGTGGGTCTGACTTAACTAAGGAGTGGATCAATATTCCGGATACGGTGAGATTCATGAATTAGAGACCAAGTTTGGGTGCACCATGATTAGAGAATCATTGAACAAGAGTTGTTCACTCATTGGCTAACCCATCACCAATAACTGTTAGGTGAGGTGATGAGTCAGTTGGTGAGACCGCACCACCCACTAGAAATCATCAATCGCGGAGATTTTCGCATCTCTACAGAGGGAGTGTAGGGATCCGAGAAAATAGTGGGAGCTAATTTGTTTAAAAATAAAATCCCTAAACAAATTGGTCAAGTCAAAATTACAGTATCTAACTAGAATCTTTGACTCTCTACAGGAAAATGTCTGCGTCCAACCCACTGGCACGTATCCTAGACACACATAGACTGACTGGACCCAATTATAAAGATTGGCTCAGGAACTACAAAATTGTTTTGGGTTCAGAGAAGTTAACACATGTTTTGGACCAGGACCCTCCCACCTTACCAGCTCGTCCATCCACTGAACAGAGAGCGTCTCTGGAAAAATGGATTGACGAAGACAATAAGGCCAGATACTACATGTTGGGCTCGATGTCTGATGAGCTCCAGCGCCAACATGAAGATATCGGGACTGCTCGCCAAATGTTGGCTCACCTGCAGGAGATGTTTGGTGAACAGAGTCGCGCAGCCAAATATCAAGTCACGAAACGACTTTTTAAGGCTAAGATGCGTGATGGGCAGTCAGTCCAAGATCACTGTCTGACAATGATCAAGGACATGGAAGAGCTTGAGAAGCTCGGTGTGAAGTTGGACTTGGACTTGCAGAACGATATTATTCTGCAATCCTTGACTGATGCATATGGGCAATTCATCATGAATTACCACATGCATAAACTTCAAAATTCCTTGGCCGAGTTGATGAATATGCTGGTTACCGCTGAGCTTTCTATGAAAGGTTCTAAAGGCTCAGTTCTTGCTATGGAACGGACTTCTTCCAAAAGAAAGTCTTATGGAAAGAAAAAGAAGTCTGTGAAAAAGCAAAAGGTAGAAGGATCAAAGAAGAAGAAGGCAGAACCGAAGAAGAAGGTCGATGGCAAAGGAAAGTGTTTCCATTGCAACAGCGACGGCCATTGGAAGCGGAACTGCCCTACTTACCTGGCCACCCTAAAGAACAAGAAGGAAGGTCCTTCTGGAGGTATGCTCGTTATTGAGTCTAACCTTACGGTTTCTTCTGCATCCAGTTGGGTGCTTGACTCTGGTTCTAGTGCTCATCTGTGCACTTCTATGCAGGGTCTTGAGGATAGCAGGAGGCTGAGGGATGGAGACATGATCCTACGCATCGGTAATGGAGCAAGAGTTGCTGCAGTAGCCGTGGGAACATACCCTCTGCGATTACCATCTGGTTTAGACTTAGTTTTAAAAGACTGTTATTATGTGCCTGCAGCTAGCAGGAATTTGATTTCTGTTTCATGCTTAGCACAAGAAGGTTATGTGATCACCTTCTTTAAGGACCATTGTAACATTCTTTATGAAAGAAATAAAATTGCAAATGGTTTCCTTGTTAATGGTCTTTATCAGTTGCATATTGATGTACCTATTTTAACTATCGAGCAAAACGTGAATGCCAAACGACCTAGGGATAGTCCAAACGACAGATATCTATGGCACCTGAGATTAGGTCATATAGCAGAAGATAGGATTAACAAATTGGAGAAAAATGGGCTATTGAGTCCATTGACTTTTGAGTCATATCCAACTTGTGAATCTTGTCTTCAAGGCAAAATGACTAAACTCCCTTTTGTTGGACATGGGGAGAGGGCCACAGATCTCCTTGCCCTAGTACATACTGATGTGTGCGGCCCATTCGATGTGCCGGCTAGAGGCAATTTTGTCTACTTCATTACCTTTACCGATGATCTGTCTAGGTATGGGTATGTGTATCTTATGAGACATAAGTCTGAAGCCTTTGAAAAGTTCAAAGAATTCAGACATGAAGTAGAAAAACAAACTGGAAAACCCATTAAGGTTCTTCGATCAGATCGAGGAGGTGAATACCTTAGCCGGGAATTCCTAGACTATCTTAAGGAAAATGGCATAGTCTCTCAATGGACTCCACCAGGAACACCTCAACTCAACGGGGTTTCAGAACGGAGAAATCGGACTCTATTGGATATGGTTCGATCCATGATGAGCTTCACAGACCTCCCAGATTTTCTTTGGGGACATTCATTATTAACTTCAATCTATTTACTGAATAGGGTTCCCTCTAAAACCGTTCCTACCACACCGTATGAGATATGGCACGGTAAGAAACCAAGTCTGAGTCATCTCAGAATTTGGGGTTGTCCGGCTTATGTCAAAAGACAACAAGCGGACAAGTTAGAGTTTAGGTCCTTTAGAGCTCGATTCATAGGATATCCTAAAGAGTCATTAGGATACTATTTCTACATTCCAGAAGACCACAATGTGATTGTGAGTCGACATGCCATATTTCTTGAAAAATAGTTTATTCAAGATAGTGGCATTGGAAAGCAGATTAAGCTTGATGAGAAAGTCTCACAAGCAGAAAGAGCTAAGGACCAAGTGGAACCAAATCAGGTTGAGCCAATAAGAACACTACCTCCTCCACCTCGTAGATCGGAAAGAGTTTCCCGTCCCCCTGAAAGATACTTAGGTATTATTTCAGAGGATGTAGAGGAAATGTTCCTCATAGGTAATGGTGCTCATGGTGATGATCCCAAAACCTACAACGAGGCGATATCAGATATCGACTCCGAGAAATGGCTTGAGGCAATGAAGTCAGAGATCGACTCGATGCACTCAAACCAAGTCTGGACCTTGGTAGATCCACCAGAAGGTATAGTACCTATTGGGTGTAAATGGATCTTCAAGAGAAAGATTGGTGCAGATGGGAATGTGGAGACATTCAAGGCTAGACTGGTGGCAAAAGGTTATAGTCAACGTGAAGGCATTGACTATCAGGATACCTTTTCCCCGGTAGCTATGCTAAAATCCATCCGCACATTGCTTGCTGTTGCAGCCTATTTCGATTATGAAATATGGCAAATGGACGTGAAAACGGCATTCCTAAATGGATATCTTGAGGAAGATATCTATATGGAACAGCCGCTAGGTTTCACATCCAGTGATACTGATCACAAGGTTTGCAAGCTGCAAAGGTCCATATATGGACTTAAGCAAGCATCTCGGAGCTGGAACACTCGTTTCAATGATGTGATCAAAAAGTTTGGTTTCATCAAAAATGAAGAGGAACCATGTGTTTTCAAAAGGGTCAGTGGGAGCGCTGTTGTCTTCCTCGTATTGTACGTGGATGACATCCTCCTTATTGGGAATGATATTCCCATGTTGACATCAGTCAAGATGTGGTTGTCTAAGGAATTCTCCATGAAAGACCTAGGTGAAGCATCCTTTATTCTAGGAATTAAGGTCTATAGGGATAGACCGAATAGGATGCTAGGACTTTCACAGAAGATGTACATAGAGGAAGTACTAAAGAGGTTTAGTATGGAAAACTCTAAGAGGGGATTAATACCCTTCAGACATGGTATTCATCTTTCCAAGAAGATGTGCCCCAGCACACCTGAGGAAATAGAACGCATGAGCAAGATCCCTTATGCTTCTGCAATAGGGAGCCTCATGTATGCCATGCTATGTACACGACCTGATATAGCCCATGCTGTGAGTGTCACAAGCAGATATCAGTCAAATCCAGGTGAAGAACACTGGACTTCTGTGAAATGTATCCTTAAGTACTTGAGAAGAACTAAGGATATGATGTTGGTCTTTGGTAATGGAGAACTCCAAGTTCAGGGATACACAGACTCGGACTTCATGTCCGATATAGATGATCGAAAGTCGACATCTGGCAAGACTGTTTGTGTGCAATGGTGGAGCTGTCAGCTGGAAGAGTTCCAAGCAAACTGTGATAGCAGATTCCACCATGGAAGCAGAATATATAGCTGCATCAGAGGCTGCAAAGGAAGCGTTCTGGTACAAGAAGTTTGCTGCAGAAATTGGAGTAATGCCATCAGATGCCATTCCTCTTTACTGCGACAACAATGGCGCCATAGCCCTTGCTAAGGAGCCGAGGTCTCACCAGAAGTCCAAGCACATTGAGCGGCGATATCATCTCATCCGCGATTACCTTGAGAAAGGTTACGTTGAGGTCAAGAGAGTCAACTCCACAGATAATGTGGCAGACCCACTTACAAAGCCGTTGGGCCAGCAGAAGATCGAAGCCCACCTTGAGAAGATGGGACTTAGACTTGTAGCCAATTGGCTTTAGGACAAGTGGGAGATTGTTAGATATATGTGCCCTAGAAGCCAGAATTGGCTGACACTTGTAATACACTTCTAGGGGCAAAATTGTAATTTTGACTATAATTAATAAAATGGGTTATTTTCTATCACACATGTGTATTTAGTGTCTGTGATACATCCTTTGAGTTAATGGTAATGATAATTCATATTTTCAAGAGTTGAAAATTTAAGACATGAATAATCATTATTAACTCATAAACAGCTCCCGACCATAGGATCATCACGAGGATGGTGATTGATCCGGAAGGTTGGTGTACGATCGCTTCTCTTTAGTAGATGAGTCTTGAGTCTACGGTGTGGAGACACCGGAGCGAGAGTACAGGTACTCGTTAGAGAACGAGGGCACTGAGCGTGACCACCTCGAGTAGTCATTAGGGAAGTCTACCTTCTCGTCAATGACTGACTCGATGCTGCAGTAGTGTGTCTGGTTCTTTGACCTGAGATGCATCGGCAGTTCACCTTGAGGGTGTTATAGTTTGACTACACCATTACTCGGTCTCCTAGCCATATGGAACCCTGAGGTGTATGTTGGCTATAGCATGTTCATTGTAGGAACTGGATTGCATCAAGATGGGATCTATCTACCTCGGTGGTAGAGGAGTAGCCCTATGATGATCATGAGAATCAAGTCCAGAAATCCATGGCCATGGTAGAGTGAAATAATAGAAAGAGTTTCTATTTAGATTTTCACATTGGACTCGAATCGAATGATTACATCATATGACAGAGACTAGGGTTTGACGAGTTCACCTTAACCCTAATCTGATCGGGGCTCAAGATAGAAGAACTGAATCACACAGGTAGCTGCACCAAGAGGTTCGCATTCAGCTCTGATGGGTTGCCACCATATACTGCTAGGTGTCACTGGTGGATTTTGGGAGCAATTAGAATGATTTAGATGATCGATCATTCTAGCTGTTCGAATCAGAAGAGTTCTGATCCATCGAAAGGAGTTTCGATGATGTCTATGATAGAGATCATGACATATCCCATTACCATACAGAACTGAACCTAACTGGGTCACACAAACAAGGGTTTGAGTCTGGTGATCATCAATTGAACTGATCTAGTTCAATTGATCTGAATGAGATTCAATTAGGTTCAAGGAAATCGTGCTAGCACTCGATTGAACCTAACGTTCTTCTTTTACTATCATAAATAAGTTGTCCTGACTGAGCCAAAGGAGTTTGTGCTCAATCAGAGGCCTTCATATGGTCTGACTGGAGGTTGTCCAAGTCAGAATAGGTTGTCTTATTTGTAAGACATTACCTGCCATTTTTGGTCACCTGCCATTTCTTGTTCTTTGACTTTGGTCAAAAGTCTCCTTTGACTGGTCAACGTTGACCATTACCCTTTGACTTTTGACCACATGTCATGCACCTATTGGAGAGCTGGTGGGGGCTTGTCCCCCTGCCAGAACCTGGCAAGGAGAAGGGCGCACGCCAAGGGTGGCGTGAGCCCAAGTAGGAGGCGCCTAGGAGTCCTTGTTGGACAAGGACTCCACCTCCCTTTAGGATTCCAATTAGAGTTCTACTAAGAATCCAGTTTGACTGGTCTTAGGCACCCTCTAAGGAGGAATCCAGGGGTCTCTTTTTCAACCAATCAGATTTAGATCTGATTTCACAAAGGGTTGTGATTGGTTGAGAGGAAGAGGAGTTGGATCACAAGAGGTCTATAAATAAGACCCTGCGCCCAACCCTAATTCTAATGCTATTAGACACGCCCCAAGGCTGCCTCTCCCCTCCTTCTCCATGCCATACTCTCTTCTCCCTTGCTCTCCACGTCCAAAAGTGTTTTGGACTTAGTTTGGTGCGATTCAGATCAAGGAAAGGCGATCAAAAGCAAGAAGGCTGCGCTGCTGCAAAAGGACGACTGCAGATCTTCAAAAGAGTTTTGAAGATCCTCCAGATCTGATTTTTGGAGGTGTGATAGAGAAGAAGAGGTTCTCCAGATCCAACCCAAGATGATACCGGTAGAGGCCAGGCACTTGCGTGGCTAAGATCCAGAACCTTCCGCTGCAATCAGGATCATCTACAGGGTAATAGGATTACCCAAATCAGGTAAATTAAATTTGATTTAATTTATCTTATTTTATTTTATTTATTAAAATAATAAGAATCAGATCTGAAACATATCAAGATCTAATTAAGGTCAAGAGAAAATTTTTGAAATATATCTCTTGATCTAATCAGATCTGGACGAATCTGGACCGGAAAATCAGGATTTCCCTTCAAGATGTACGTGGGTTAGCTAGAGCTTTTCTCGGGCCCATTTGTAGTCTATATGGGTTCCACTACCCACTAAGGAGTTAGTATAATTCCTTGAATTAGAGGTAGAGGCTACCAATTCATAAAAATAGTAAAAAAATCTTTAGACTAAAGTCCAAGTCTTTAGGATTAATTAATTTGAGTACTAATAAGATTTCATATTTTCATTTCAGATAATTAGAATGGCTAGAGTTAGTCCACTCCATTCATTATTGGATAGTGGCACGTGTTTCGGACCTAAGAACAAGGAGTCTAATGTTGATCCTAATAAGACAAATCAAAAGAAGAATTGTCCTCTAAACCCAAATAGGTTGAACAAAAAAAATCAGCAAGTGGTTGCTGATCAAGGCTGTTATATAATAACACTTTATAATTTCTCTATATATGATACATCTACCTGGGTATTAGATACTGAAAGTCTAATTCATATATGCAATTCATTTCATGGACTTCAAATTTGTAGAAAATTTGATAATGGTGATAGATTTCTTAATGTTGAGGATGGAAGTTAAGTTCCAGTCCTAGCATTGAAAACTCTTGAACTATTTTTCAAAAAATAATAGTATCATTTTAAGTGACTACCATTATTGTCCATCTTTTATGATGAACATAATATCCATTGGACTTTTGGCCTAAGATGGTTATAGTTTATCAATAAAGGGTCATTATTGCGATATCATTATGAATGATGTCACAATAATGCAAGGATAATTAAGAAATGATATTTATATTTTATCATAGTCTATTAGTGTAATGTACACGTCGAATAAACGACTAAAACTAGATAATGTCAATAATACTTATCTTTGGCACTGTAGACTCGATCATATAAACAAGAATAGGATTAACAGGTTAGTCAAGGTGCGTATCCTTAACATTGATAATTATAAATCATTGAATATCTATGAGTCTTGTCTTCTAGGTAAGATGACCAAATCATCTTTTACTAGAAAGGGTAAGCGAGCCACTGAGCTTCTAGGTCTAGTACATTCTAATGTATGGAAACTAATGAACACATGTGCCATGTGCTAGAGGTAGGTTTTACTACTTCATTACATTTATTGATGACCTATCTAGGTATGGGTACGTCTATCTTATGAAGAGTAAATTCGATTCATTTGAAATATTCAAATGATATCGAAATGAGGTAGAAAAATAACTTGGAAAGAGTATTAAAATTCTTCAATTTGATTGAGGAGGTGAATATCTTTCCAACGAGTTTCTAACATATCTAGGAGAGAATGAAATTCTCTCACAATGGTCCCCTCCTGGAACACCATAGCATAATGGTATATCGAAAAGGAGAAATCGAATCCTGTTGGACATGGTTTGGTCCATGATGGGGTTTATAAGTCTGCCAATTTTATTTTGGGGTTATGCACTAGAAACTGCCTATTTTATTTTGAATAATGTTTCGAGCAAGTCTATTGCAAAGATTCTATATGAGATATGGATTGGACGTAAGCCGATACTCTCTCACTTTAGGATTTGGAGATATCTAGCTTATGTTAAACATTTGTAGCCAAAAAAGCTTGGACCTAGGTCTGATAAATACTTATTTATAGGGTATCCCAAGAAAACTAGGGGTTATTACTTCTACCTTGCTGAAGAATAAAAGATGTTCATCAGCAATAGAGCAGTCTTTTTGGAACAAAAATTTCTTAGTGAAGAAATAACTGCCTCTAATGTTGAACTTAATGAAGTTCAACAGGTGGAAGAATCGATAGATTCTAGTGAACCTGGAGAACTAGATTTGATAAGATCAAATTTAGAGCCTATTAAAATGGCACCAAGAAGATCCGATAGAGTACCACATCAATCAGATAAATACTATAGTTTCTTGGTCCGAGATGGTGATCCTGTTGAACTCAATGAGAACAATAAGGATCCGATTATCTACATGGATGCCATACAGAGGTCTAACTCCAATAAGTGGCTAGAAGTCATGAAGTCCGAAATAGAGTCCATGAAGGTCAACAGTGTATGGACACTAGTTGATCCACTTGAAGGGGTAAAACCCATTGGCTGTAAGTGGATTTTAAAAAATAAACAAGATGCAGATGGGAAGGTGGTGACCTATAAAGCTCATCTGGTTGCCAAGGGATATCGTTAGTATTATGGTACTGACTATGATGAGACATTTTTCCCAGTGGCAGTGCTCAAATCTATTTGG
Organism: Cocos nucifera; assembly: GCA_006176705.1. Taxonomy (NCBI): domain Eukaryota; kingdom Viridiplantae; phylum Streptophyta; class Magnoliopsida; order Arecales; family Arecaceae; genus Cocos; species Cocos nucifera. The sequence continues at coordinate 36,600 of QRFJ01000751.1, forward strand.
ATCATGCTTGTGATGGCGGCATACCTAGACTATGAGATCTGGCAAATAGATGTGAAAATAGCTTTCCTAAATGGAGAGCTGGATGAAGAGGTGTATATGAAATAGCTTGAGGGTTTCACATCCAGATGGGTCTAAGGTGTGCGGCTTCAAAGATCCATCTATGGATTGAAGTAGGCATCGCAGAGTTAGAACATGCAATCTGATAAAGTAATCAGAACGTATGGCTTTGTTAAGAATGGAGAAGAATCCTACGTGTATAAATGGGCCAACGGTTCTATTGTTGTATTTCTTGTACTTTATGTTGATGATATTCTCTTAATTGAAAATGACATTCCTGCATTATAGGGAATAAAGGTTTGGCTATCATCTTAATTCTCCATGAAGGACTTGGGAGAAGCTTCCTACATCCTAGGGATGAAGATCTATAGGGATAGATCTAAAAGGTTGCTAGGATTATCCCAATCCATGTACACCGATGCCATGTTGAAGAGGTTCAGCATGGAGAATTCCAAGAAGGGCTATCTCCAGATAGACCATGGAATTTTGCTCTCGAAGAGGGATTGTCTGACAACTCCTTAAGAGAGAGAGTATGAGTAGAATACCATACGCTTTGGTAGTGGATTTTATTATGTATGCTATAATGTGTACCAGATCAGACATGGCATACTTACTAGGGATAGTGAGCAGATACCAATCTGACCCAAGTGAGAATCACTGGAAGGTTGTGAAGACAATCCTAAAGTATTTAAGAAATACCAAGGATCGGTGGCTCACCTATAGGGATACTGACTTGAAACTTATGGTATATATTGATTTCAATTTTCAGTTAGATCATGATGATAGTAATAGTGTGTGAGGTTTTGTGTTTATCCTTAATGGTAGAGCGGTCTGTTGGAAGAGTTCCAAGCAGCATACTATAGCTGATTCTGTGTGCGAGGCAGAGTATGTCGCGGCTTCTGATACTGCGAAGAAAGCTATGTGGCTGTGGAAGTTCATCGATGAGCTGGGAGTGGCACTTTCCTTAGATGGTCTGGTTCTGCTATACTATGACAGCACTAGAGCCATAGCTCAAGCGAAGGAGCCAAAGGCACATCAGCCACACCAAATATATTCTTCATCACTAACACCTTGTATGAGAAATTGTAGAGCAAGATGACGTCAAGCTTCAGAAGATCGACGGAAAGGAGAACGTGGCCGACCCCTTTAATAAAGCTCTAGGAATTAAAGAGTTCGATAGTCATAAATGGAATATGCGTATTCGATACTATTCTGAGTAGCTTTAGTCTAAGTGGGAGTTGTCGGGTATTGTATCCTAAAGCCAATCATCTAAGTTATAGATGATTGAGCTAAATATAGTTATACTTAAATTATTAATAAATAAAATTATTATTTTGACCTTTTCATCACTTTGTACACCTTTCTATAATGAACTCTTCAGTGATGAAATCCTTAGGACTATTTAGACTCGATAAAGGAGATTTGTCATTTAGTCCTCAAAACGTGTTCGTAACCAAATGATTCATTATTACCCAAGATGACAACGTATCGAGTGTAGATCGTTGTGTGCCATAAGTATTGATTGTCCTCTTAACCAAGTAGTATGGAGATACTATTATGGTATGCGGGTGAAGTGTGGGTACATTTCACTGAACGTGATCCAACTACGGAGCTCTCTACTATCAAGAGTTGCTCACGAAGGATATAAGTGTCCCTTAGACCTAAGATCACCACGATGATCTACAAGCAACTCACTACACTAAGGTACCAGACTACCTGAATTTCTAATTCAGTGATGAAAGGCTATGGGTGCAGTCAAGTACTTGGCTTGTTGGTATGTGAGTCAAGATGGGATTGACCCCTCCAAGTGTTGGAGCAAGTGCATCACTATATTTCAATTTAGCAAACCCTCGATCGGGATGGTCCATGTGATGGACACTGAGTTTTGAAATACACTATGGATGAATTTTAGGGTTGACAGTAAACCCTAGATCATCCTTTAAGCATCGAGGTCAAGCGAATGAATTATATGGTAACCATATGCCACAGGTTTGTCGATATTGCATTGCAATTATTCAACCTATCCGAACATTGGGTACCATTGCTAGATGGTCACATCAATTAGTATAGAAAATTAGTTTCTATGCTATCGGCTTAGGATTCGAACCTATGCGATCAAACACAATAGGAGTTTCTACCTGATCTGATGGTTGATATTGAGTCTCGATGATCTAAGACTCTATGGTCAAGAGTTCCACTGGACTAGGACTTTGTGACCAAGAAGTCCACTGGACTGGGACTTTGAGTCTGTGTTCGGGACTCTCTAATCGAGATTCCTGATGACCTAGGACTCTATGGTCAAGAGTCTCACTGGGCTAGGACACTACGACCAAGAGTCCCAGTGGACTAGGACTCTGAGTCCTACTCATTTGGGACTCTCTGATCAAGAGTCCCACTGGTTTGGAACTCTATGATCGCAAGTTTGATTCGTTTGGGATACTTAGTTCAAGAGTCCCACTGGTTTGGGACTCTTTACGAGTTTCATGTTGATGGAACTTTGATGCTCGGTAATCCATCCGATTGGGACTCTAATATTTTTGGAGGATTAATTAGAAATTTGATTATTGATTAGCTCAATTTGATTAAGCAATGAGGATTTGATCAAGTCCAACTGAATTTGATTCGATTGGGTTTGACCTGATCAGGTCATGAGATGACCTCATCGATAAGGAAGATTCGATCTTGATTTGATTAGGACCTAAATCTAATTAATTTTAAATTTGATTAGAATTTTATTAGTTTGAATTAAGCCAAATTGGTTGGGTTAAACTTGGTCTAATTGGTTTAAATTAATTGGTTTGGTTGAAACCAATTAGGACCAAGTCAAATGATATTTGAATTTAAATTCTTCCTAGCACCCACCATATTGACCCACACCCTCCTCTAATTTTTGTGTGAGATTTCTCACACAGAAATGAATGTGCACTCTTCCTCTCTTCTACCTTTGACCTGGTCGAAGGGTTGGACCAATTCAAACTAAGTTGAATTTTGAATTCAACTTGGTTGGTTTGAAATTTGAAAATCCTAATCTCTTCCTTATCTATTCTCCATGCCTATCTATCTTTTGTCGCACATATTTTTGGATGATTTTGAATTGAGGACAAGAAGAAGGAGAGTCCTTCTGCTCATCAACCTCTGGGATAGGGGTTGAAAAAGGATAAGACCCCATTTGAATTCAAATACTAGAAGTTGGTTGAAACTAGTTCAACCAATCTTAACCTATCTTCTCTACATGGAATTTCTACTTATTTTTCATGCAATAAATTATGAGAATTTTTTTGTGTGAATCTTGAGTGGTTAGATTTCTGTGATAAAAATTTTAAAGTAATTGGGCATTGATTTTGGGTGAAAAAAATCTTAGAGTGAAGGTGGGCAGAGTCCTATAGCACTTTATTCTTCCTTCATGCCTCTATTTTTATCTAATTTTTGTATCTAAGGATACCTAATTTTTAGATATAATCTAAATAGAGTTTATAGATTCAAAAGTCATCTTTCCATAAAAACTTGTTTCATAAAAAAACTCCACACAGAGAGGGTGTGAGAGGGTTTTCAGTGCATCAGGGTTTTTGGGCCTAGTGAAACCCAAGACTTGGGAATCTGGGTTCGGGTGGAGAGATCGAGTGTTGTGAGCATCGGATCACCACTAAATTTGAAACACTACTTCATCATCCTTCAAAGCATATGTTTTGATTTTTTAGAGTGTCTAAAAGATAAAAAAAAAGATGATCAATTAGATCGAATGTGATCAGCCATTGAAGACTCCGGTGAGGAGCTAGCACTCCAGTGGGGCTGAACGGGATCAGGAGCTCCGTGTGGACCAACCATAGAGGCCGGATATGTGTGTGGCTGTAGTGCAATACCAAAAAATTATTTGATGGATTTAGATTATGGTGATCTGCTACCCATAAAAAGATATTGAGTTCTGAACTCGTATCGATCAGTAGATTTGATTTGTTGATCGATCACATTTAAATTTTAAATTATATATTAGCATGTCAAGATCCTGAGTAGGATTTATTTTATATAATCAATGCATGCAGTAGATTAAATATTTGATTAATTTTAGTTTCTACTATTTTAATTTTAAAAATATTTTGAAAATGAATGCTAAAAATCCTGCTCGATTTCCTATAGTCCCGTCATGCTACTATGGAGAATCTGTTCTGTTGATGTCTTCTTATGCTTTTGACAGAGGCATCTTTTACTTTATGGCACATCATACTGGTTTAGCATCTCTAAAAAATTTTGCCATTTTAGCTTGATTTGATAGGTTTTTAGAAATTTTTTGATCGTTACTGCCTTTTTAAGAGCAAGATTTACTTGCAAAGAAAAGTTTTCTACCATTGGTTTGGTAGAGGGTTAGTAAGAAAATATTTTATTTTCTTTTTTTTTTCATGGATCGAAGATATGCTTTCTTCGAACTTCAGAATGATATATTCTCAGGTCTACATTTTCCAAGGATTCTATATTTGTGTCTTCTCTTTCTTCAGGAGATTCTCTAGTAGATGCTAAGGATATGAGGGTCCTAGTTGATTTTGTTTCTTGCTTTCTCCAAAATAATTGGATTTTCCATATATTTGCTGGAACATTGGTGAAGCTTTTTCCAGTGCTTTAGTGAGGGCTTCATAATTTTCTTTGAGAATTTCATAGTTTTCTTGTAGACTCATTTTGGGATCTATCGTGAAATATATTGAGTTCTTGTAGGGAATTGAGGCCTTCTCCAACTTATATCCTTGTAGAATGGGCTTTTCGTCAAATATGTTCCACTTTTTGACATAGATTTCTCTTATGAAAAATAGTGGAAATTGATCTATTTTTATCTCAAATTTCCATCTAAGTATCCATGGCAGACTAGTTTCATTGCAAAACCTCATAAGAATGAATTCCTCAATATTGGGATATCTCTTCAGTGCTTCTTTCTTCATTTTATTAGAGAGCAGTTGGAGAATATTTCCAAATTTTAGCCACCATTTTTGATAAAACCATATGGGTAAAGATGGGCAGTGATATCTAAACTTGATGAACTAAGAATGTTTGAATTCAGGATTTTGAATATACAGATCGTTAGTCCATGCATCATGATAATCCTAATAGTTGAATTCTTCACTTCCTTGATTTCCTAATTTCACTATCTTAGTGATATTAGGATTGTGCTGTGGGTCCCAATCACCAAGTGAATATACCTACAAAATGAAAATCTTAGAAAAGGAATATTCTCCTTGTCCATGATAGTTATATTGACATTTATACTTTTAGTTTGCAAGAGAATCTATTCATAATAGGTTTGAGATTTTTTTCCTATTTTTGGAATATGGAATTCTCCTTTTAGGAAATATTTTGATAGTTCTTTGGATCCAGAGTTTAGGTTATGTATTTCTAAGGGAAAAAGGATTTCTTTAGCTTTGTAGATATATAGGCAAATGGGTTCTTTGGAAGGAGTTGGGAACAAAGTCTAAAAGATTCTGGAGTTTAAAGATTGGCAATTTTCATCAAGTGCTCGATCCTCCTAGGATCGAATCCCTCCATAAGCTGAATCCCTATTAAAGCAAGGAAACAGTGTCAAATAATTTCTCAAAAGAGTAAATTCATATATATGAATTTTGTTTTGAAAAATTATTTCTAAGACTTTTAGAGGAGTTTCTCTCAAGCCTAGATGCAGACCTGGATGTCCTTATGTAAGAAGAACTTCTGTGTAAACTAAAGCACTTTGAAAATATATATCAAGATCATTTTGAAAACAATTTTCAAGAGATATGAAAGATCAGAAAGAAAAAGGAATCTTTTATAAATATAAAAGACTTTGCTTTTTATTTTTATTATTTTTAATTTTTATTCTCGGTTTCTTAGCTCTAATCCAAAAAGATAATTTATCTACTTTCTTATCAACTTGTTTTAGTTGATTAAGAAATTGTTATTCTGGTTCAGAATAGAATTTTAACATTACCTCTTGACTATTCACTTGGGTGGTTTTCCATCTTTAGAGACAATAAAAGGTCTAATTAGAGTTAAAAAGGGATTTTCTAATATAACTCCTTGTTTTAAATTCTTAACCATCAGGAGTGAGGTTAAAATATAGGTTTTTCCCATACAAACCTGAACCTCAGGGATTTTATGGCTAACCCTAAGATTTCCTCCATTAGCAGTTTGAATCTTTTGTGTCAATTTTTCAAAGTATCTAGATGGAACTAAATCTTCTCTAATACAATTTATATCGACACCGGAGTCTATAAGAGCTTCAGGCTTAAACTTATATCCTCCTTTAAATTTGAATAGGATTTCACAGAACTATTTTTGTTTAATATATTTTTCTATAGATCCTATGAAATTATTCAAAGTGTTTTCAATCATAAGGGTTTTTCCTCTTGATTGAACTAAGGGTTCTAAGATTTGTTCTAAATTTTGACCTTATTCTATCTCAATAGAACCATCTTCCAAGTATTGAACTCTTTGTTTTAAAGAGATAATTTTAGATTTAATTAGGACTTGTTCCCTAAGCAAATCCTCAAGATTGGCTTTTTTGCCTTTTTACTTGGTATCTCTAAGTCTTCAAAATACTTCATCAAGGTTATAAAGTTCTTCAGGATTTTGAAGAGTTGGTTTGATCTTTTGTCCTCTGATTAAGAAAAAGAACTTTGGATTTTGGATCTCTTTTTCCTCTGGGCTTAGAGAATCAATCATATCCAAAATAAATTGCTCTTCATTGGATAATACTAGAACTTCGTCTGAACTTGAATTAGTATGATCATTTTCACAACATGAACAATATTAATTAGTATCATCTAATTCTTCCTCTGAGTCTATGTTTAGACTGCTAACAAGATCATTGAGTTTTTCTTTGATCTCTTTTAAGCTATTTTCTTTAAATATCTCCCAGATTTTTCTTTTGATATCCTTAGAATAACATTTGCTTGCATAATGTCCCTCTTTATTACATTTGCAGTAAATGGAAAGTTCAAATTTTGTTAATCTTTTAATTTTCCTTTTACCCTTGTTAGGTCTAGGATCAGATCTTTCAAATTTCATCCTTGGTTTAGGAATCTTCTAAGATTTTCTTCCAAAATATTTTTTCTTATCTTCTTTAGATGGTTTTCGTCTCTTTCGATAAGATTTATCTAGTTGAAATCCAAACTATTGATAGAAATCACCTAGTTCTTTCTTCCCAAGTAATCTCTTTTTCTTCAATTGTTCTCTGATTTTTAGATCATTGCATAGTTCAGATCCCACTAGTTGGATTTTTTGGGATTTTTTTTCCATATCTAAATGATTATAATTTATAGTACCATCTCCTTTTTGCCTTAAACAGGTTCTTACCTTTTCAGCAAACAAGGATGGTAATCCTGAAATATACTTTTCTTTCCAAAACTCCTGGTTTGGGTTTGGAAGTTGATACAACTTAGAAAGGAAGGTATCCTTATACCATCTAAAATCAAACATTGTTTTACATTTGAGATTTATAAGTTGTTCCCTAACCTTTTCACAGATATCAACATAATCACCTATAAAGTAATATATGATATTTAGGACTAAGGTCATTAAAGCATCAGAAGGATGATTAGGATAGAAATTACCTTCAAGATCTCTTTTAAAGAAATTAAGGATTTCTTGGTTCTGATAATCATTAAGGTAATTGTCCCACCATCCTCTTAATTGTCCTGAGAAACCTGAAGTAATCATCATAACAATCTGCTTCTCAAAATTTCCATAAACTTTGCAGGCATTAGAGTATATCATCATTTGATGACACATAACTATAATTTGGTATTCTGGAAGTCCATCAATATTCCATTTGACAAGACTTCTTCCATCAAATTGGACAGCGGTTGTAGTATTAGGTATTTCCTCAAACTACAAATCCATATAAGTAGGTCTAGGATAATAGTTTTTAATTCTAGAAGCTAGCAATAAAGGTTTAGAGATCTTTTTAACCTCATAAATATCCTTAGTGTTTTCTGAGATATTATTAGCTAATTCATCAGAGTCTTCAGATTTAATCAATATTTTCTTATCAAATTTTTTTGATGAATGGCCTTCAGCATTTTTGGAGAAAGGTGGTTCTCCATAGGACTCAAATTCATCAGGAAGCTCTTCGGACAAATGGTTTATTGTATCCTTGAGCTTAGAGAAGGTTGTTTGCTTTTGGGACAAATGGTTTATATTATCCTTGAGTTTTAGGGAAGTCATTTTTGTGGTAAGCGGGTTCATAAATTTCTCTATAAAGGATGGTCCTAGTTTTACACCAGAGTCCAGCTCATGAGAATTAAACATAGGAGGAGTAGATTTAAAGGAATTAGAAGAGGATGCCTCATTATTTTGTGGTGTTTTAACTTGCTTAATTTGGGACAGTCTCTTAATTACCTTTTTAGATTCCTCTTTAGCTTCTTCTTTCTGTTCTAAGAGGAGATTTTCAATTCTTTCAGTTTGCTTTCCTATGGTATTGAGGGCAATATTTGTATAATTTTGTTGCTCCACTAGATGTTCTATATGTTCTACTCTAGGAATTTCATGGAGCCCTTGATCAATCTTTTTCAAAGGAGCAGCCTGTATTCCTTTATCTACCATAATAGATTCAAAAGGAGGATGTGTAGATTGAACCTTTGGCCCTCTAATAGTTTTCCAATTTTTTGAAATTATTTTGAGTGTAGCAACTTGAAGATCGGGTCTAACATCTTTAAGGCCTTTGATATAATGATTGTCATACCATTCGTAGAAAGGGATGGTTCTTTCTTTGACAGTCATTTGCTTCTTCCAAACACCCATAATAAAGTCTCTTTGATCTAGTTTATAAGTATCAAAGAACCATTCTCTTCTATCTCTATTTTGTACTCCATAGAAATCTTTCCACATAATTTTTCTCTTAGGTTGGAACTTAACGGTTTCTATGACATTCAATTCTAAATTGGAGCTAGAAGGTTCATATGTTGCATAAGATACATTAGAGACTTTAGGAGGATCTTGAAGTGAAGTTGGGATGTCTGCAGTAGAGAATCTTCTATCTAATGTAATTCTTCTACTACCCGAGAAGAATATCTCTATTTCCATCTGGTAATTCAATTATCTTTTCTGCTTGAGTTTTTATCAAATTCTTAGGCTTAACGGCTTGTTCTGAAGTCCATTTTTCATGTAAAACTACTTCATCCCATTTTAAGGTCTTTGGGATTAAGAAGCTATTTTTTTTATTTGTTATAAATAAAGTAGTTAACCCTTTGATAGATATAAGCTTAACTCTAGGACTCATAGTGGTCATAGCTTTATAGTAGATTCTAGTAGTAACCACTACATTTTCTGACCTGGTTTCATTTCAAAGCCAGAAGTTTGTAAATTAAGAATGAGGAAGTCTAAAATATTTGGATCTATTAATAAAACAAAGAAATCAGGTCCAACATTAAAGAATACCGATCCATCCCTCAGGCTAGCCTTAATAGGCTCTAAAAGTGAGTCTGTAAATCTTTAGTTTTGGCAATCTCTAAGGCAACTAAGAATAGAGATATCAAGTCCTTTTCTGGTTGAAGGTTTTATAGCTACCTGGACAAACCCTAGATGCAAGAACTTGTAAGCAGATGGAATTTCTTCTAAATCTTCCTTACTCAAGAGTTGGATAGTCCTTTGAGCAAAGTCAATTGAGATGGTTTTTTCAATAGTTTTTATATAATGATTACTTTTAAAAGGAAAACATAGTTTATAATATATTTCACTAATAGGTATTTTGGGTATTTTTTCAATTATTTAAACTATTTTCTATTTCTTCAAAATCTATAGAAGACATTTTTTATAGACATTGTCCTGATACAATGAATGTCCTCAATGTTCTCAGTACTGTAGCTTTACTATAGCTGTACTGTAGCAGTTACTGTAGCACGAAAGAAAAACAACATCAATAGAAAAGATTCTCTACAATAGCATGATGGGACATCTACAGTAAAGATTCCACAAAAGTAGATAAGATATCTACAAGGAGTCCAATCCAAAATAGAACTTTGGACTCTAAGCCATCTGAAATCCATGGACTCTAAAGCATTTCAAATCCATGAACTTCACTCCACTTGAAGTTCGCTTACTCCCTCTTATCTATAAAAGGAGAGGTAGAGCTTCTAAGGAAGACATCGGCTAATAGCACCCATCGGCTGAGAGCTCTTATCAGTTGAGTGCGGCCATGAGAGCGACTCTTCAACTACCCTGAGAGATCCTTTAGGAGAGTCTAGCCGAGGAAGAGAATAGATTTTTAATCTATTCCCTCCTACTCTCATCCGTATCCCATCACCTCTTCATTTCGTCTCTTCTCCACTCCATCTTTTCTCCACCTCATCTGTTCTCCCTTCCATCAACCATTCCATCCTTTACCTCCCATTCCATCTTCTGATCTTCCACTCCATCCTCTATTTCCACTACCATCCTATACATAGGTGTGAGAGTGCTAGTGTGAAAGTTTATTAGTGTGCAAGTTTGTATTACTTCGTCAGTGTGCCAGTTTGTTTGTATTTACCAATATGCAAGTGTGCTACAATATATCAATCTCTTATAATAAGACTACGTTTGTTTGCTACTTTCATGTCTATGAAGTAATTTTCTTTTATGATATTTCTATTCTACTCTTTTATTCTATTTATCATTCTTGCATTCTGCATTTCAAGAATCCAAAACCATGGATTCCATTGATCTGAAACATGGATCAGCTTCCAGTATAGTGACAGTTACTATAGAAAACCTTCTTTAACAATCGTGATATCAACTAAGATAAAAAAGCGAGGTTGTTACTATAGCTATACTATAGTAGTTACTGTAGCATGAAAGAAAAACCCTTCAATTGTGTATAACTATAGCTCTACTGTAGCAATTACTATTCTACGAAAGAAAAACCACCCAATCATGAAGAAACTATCTTGAAACCCATGTTAGCTTTCTTTAATGCTTTCTTTATATTAATACATATTATCTCTTACCTAACCTTATGCTTTGTCTTTTTCTTATTTGTTTAATCTATTACTAACTTGGTTTGTTTTATTTATCTATTGTTATGTGTTTAGTTTCGTTATGAGTTTGCTTATTTGTTTGCTTTACCTTATAAAATATTAAAAAAGCTAGACATTATCATGAATCATCCAGGGCGTGAACTATCAGGTATATGGTTAAGCAGGAGTAAACGTATATCTCTAGTTCTCTAGTGGTTTATTTTAGTATTCTAACTCTTCTTTTGCATTTTCTTGTCTTTTCTTTATTTTTCGATCCTCAGGGTTTTTCGGATGGGGGGTTGGTGGCGGGGGGGGGGGGGGGGGGGGGTGTTCTTCTCCATTCCTTTGGTTCTTTCACCCATTTCTTCTAATTTTTGGCGAGTTTTCCTCAATTTTGCTTAATCCAAAATGGCCTCTGAAATTTTCTAGTCTACCTATTCTAAGAGTCTGTCCAGTCCAAGCTCTTCTAACCCCGGCCGTAGGAATGAAGCTGAGCTTAGAGAGGTAGCCTGCCCGATCTTCATTCTTGAGATCATTCCTTGTACCCTTTCTATCGAAGACCTCTCTTTGATCCAAGTTTAGTATAGGATCCCCTCTGAGTGCGAACTAAAACTTTCTAGATCGAGCGGCTGAGCTTGTACCCCTCCTTCTAGTCATTTCTATTTATACATGGAGGCTCTTCATGCTGGGTTAAGACTTCCTATCCCTCTTTTTGTTACTTAATTCTTTCATTTTCTAAATATTTTTCTTGCTTCAATTGTGCCAGATTCCTTTCATTTCATTATAGGATTCCTAGCGCTTTGTCTCTTGGCCGAGGTCTGAACTTCAACTTTCCTATTTTGAACTTTTTACTTTTAAGCATCATCCTTCTGCCAAGTACTAGTGCTATATCTTTCCTCTAGTTCGATAAGAAGGGGCTACTTAAAGGTGCCCCTTCCTCTATTCATAATTAGAAGGGTAAATTTTTCTTTGTCTTGTCCTTCGAGAGAGCTGGGGCTTCCTCCTTGGGGCTAAGTAAGAGACTCAGTCTATAGGGCTCCTGAGTTAGAGTGGCAAGATCTCGACTTTACCAATACTCTAAAAAATTATGAAGTCTCCTTACTATCCAATTTGATAGATGACTGTATTTTGTACAATCTCAGCCTAAGCCATTTCAACCCTGAAGGTATAAACTTATGCTTTCTTTTCTATTCTTTTATCCCTTCTTCTAACTTTGGTCTATTCGTTCTTGTAGAGATGACTCCTAAGGAACTAAAGCAGCTGACCAAGGGCCTTCAAGCCCAAAACGGAAGGGGGTGCTTTAGGGGAGACATCAAAATGAGCAAAGATCGAAGACCCAAGCTCAACCATTCTAGCCCAGGTAGCTTCTGCCCTGAAGGCTACAGCGCCTCTGCTAATCCTGACCTCACCCACTGAGGTCATCAATTTCGCACCTTCTAAGAGAAAAGAGGTGGAAAAAAGAAGGAAGAAGACTATTGCCAAGAAGGTCCAAAAAAATTTTGGTAAATCTGGCAGCAACAGTACTGACCTAGGCTGAGGTTTCCTTGATGATTGAGAGGTCATCCAACCCCTCTAGAGGGTTGTGTCATCCCAAACATTATTGAGAAGATTCTCCAAACAAATGATGAGAAGAGAAAGAGAGACTCCTTTGCGGCTTTCATTGAGGTAATTGTTTCTTCTTTTTTGTACTTAGCTGAATATATGCATGCTCTCAAGTAATAACTTATATTCGATTATTTGTAGCTAGGGCACCATCTCTTTGCAAATGTGGAGGCGATCAATCTGCATAAGATCGAGGCTTCAAAGGTTGTGGAGGTAGCTAGAGAGTACAAGACCGAAGTGGAGCATCAGAAGGAGGTACATTTTGCTGAGGTTGGACGTCATCAAGAGGCGCTCAAGAAAGAAGAATAGGCATCGATAGAGCTGAAGGCTGCATTGGTTTTAGAAGAAGAAAGGAGGAAGGAGGCCAAGGCTATAATCGCTGAAGAGAGGAGGCTGGTCGCCAAAGCCGAGGAGCAGGCCATTTCATCTTTCAAGTCTTCAAAGGAGTTAGAAGGCATCAAAGTGGCATTCACTCAGGAAGCATTCGGCCAAAGGATTCGACCTTTGCCAGAAAAAAGTTGTCAAGAAGTTCCCCGAGCGGGACTTTGGCTTCCTACTGGAGGACTCTTCCAACAATGAGGTGGAACCTTCTATGGCTAGAGCCGATGTTCCTCCTGTCAAGCATGCTATTACTGATCCTACTAAACCTGCCCTTGCATCCAGTAAGGAGCTGGCACCTATTGAGGCCATGCTGGGCCATTCTACTATCCCACCTCCAAAGGTCGGATACCTCTACTAATTATATTTTTTCTTCTACATTTCATGTACTTGAATTTTCTAGTCAATGAAATTAATTTTTTCTTTTCATACCTCTATGTGTTGTGATGTGCTCATAATTTAGAACTTAATGGGAAAACACTACCATGGAACACAGTCATGGGCTGAGGTTGCACCACTACCTCGGGCCATCTCCTGAATGCCCTTATCAAAGATTTGAAGAAGAAAGTTTGACATGCCAACAAAAAGTAGAAGAAAGTGAAAGACAAACTTCTAAAATCAAAGAACAACTACCATTGCCTTAGCCAAAATTAATCAACTTCACTAAGCTTCCAAGCAGACCTTCAAGGAGTATACGGCCAAGAAATATTATTTAACTAAAGAGCTTAAGTGGGCATCCAAGTGAGCCAGCAAAAAGTCCTGAACCTTGATCGTGAAGATCTGTTCTCTTAAGGCCAATCTCTGAAAGGCAAAAGAAAAGATTCAACAGTTGGAGAGGGGCTCGACCTGGGCTCAAAGTCAAGAAGAATATGGCTAGGATTGATCGCCATTAACTTAAAGTCAAATGGCTAGGTAAGTGAGATCGGTAGAAGGGATATGTCATTAACTCACCAAAAATCTTGGCCAGGATAATCCATAAGATAAATTTGGTATTTTGAAATATAATGTGGATGACTTAATCAGGATTGATAGTTAAACTCTAAAGTATCCTATGAGCATTTTGACTGTCAGGTATCATTGCTAGATGGTCACTTTGATTGGTACAGAAATTAGTTTCTATGCTACTAACTTAGGTTTGGATCTATAGGATCGCACATATAAGAGGTCTCAATCTGATCGGATGGTTGATTAATGATTAAAAATCGTTCTAGGGTTAAACAATCAATAAGATTGATGTTTAACCTAGTGCAAGTATTGCAGGAGGATCGATTAGCAATTCAATTATTAATTAGCTTAATTTGATTAAGCTAGAAGATTGAGATTAAGTCTAATTAAATATAATTTAATTAGATTTAGTTTGAACTTGATTGGATCAAGTCTAACTGGTTTATTGGATGAGCCATTGCAAGAATGAACTAGTCCTAGTTCAATTAGGACTTGACTGAACCTAATCTCTAATTTAATTAAAAATTAAATCAAAATTAAATATAATTTAATCTAATTTAATAAGAATATTATTTGTACTAAGACATAATTTAATTATATTAAATAAATTCTAATTTAATTTGGTCCAAGGATCAAGTTGGACCCAAATCCTTGCACCATTCAATCTCCATGCACTCTCAACAAAATTTTATTTAATTTTTTCATGGAATCTCTCTTTTGTAGAGAGAGGAAATTTATCCCTATATTTCATATACTTCTTACATGGTATTTGGTTGAGGACCAAGTCAAAATAAATTAGTTGTTTTGATTTTAAACTCTATTTGATAAAGTTTGTTGCAACCAGAATTCTTGTCCATGTATAGCACCTAAACTCCTAATTTTTCTCTAATATTTTCAAGGAAAATAAAGAATTTTAATGTGCCAAACATCAGGTGTTCCACGCCCAAAAAGAAGGAAGAGACGTCCAAGAGTTGGGTGCCCCAAGTCTAGCCCAATTTGGAGGCCTCTTAACTAGGTATTTGACCTAGACAAGGACTCCTCCATATCTCTCAATATAAAAAAAAAATTAACCTTTTTTTTTTAAGATTATAGATCTAAGAGAGAGGTCTTTGGGCATGGAGAGGCTGGGCATAGAGAGGTTTAGGCATGGGAATTGTAAAGGCACGAATCAAAGTGCTTTGGTGAGAAAAAGAGAAGAAGAAAAGGATCTTCTTCTATGATTTTCTTCCATCTATTCCTCCATTCTTTTGTTGAGATTTTGAGAGGTGTATAAGGTCCAAAATTATCTTCCTCATCTTTTAGAAATTAGAGGGTCTAAGTTTTAAAACAAAGAAAATCCAGATCAATTGTCGAAGAAGAATCAGCGCAGTTCTAGCAAAATATGCTGATTTTCGAGCATCGAACTTTTGATTAATGATTGAAGGCTCGAATGGATTACCTGTAGAGGTTGGACATGTGTGTGGCTCTGAACAACAATCTCATACCTAGATCAACGAGCTAGAGAACTTGATTTGCAAAGGTATGGATGATATGATCATCTTTCTTTTATCCAGATTTGATCTAGCATAGAATAGTTTTTATGTTGACATAATCAACATGATTTATTCTTATATTTTAATTTTTGATTTAAAATCATGCTTTAATCATGTAATAGGATCCTAGATCTAGAGTTTTTCATGTTTAATTATGAATTAATATGATTAATTCATATTTCTACTGCATAGATTTAAAAAGATTTTAAAATCTAACCCTGAAACCCTGGACTAGTTGCTTCACCTTATACACTGTAGTTAAATAGTATAGCTGAAAGAAAGAATTATATTTTATGGGATATGGTATGATCCATGATGTGCTTTATAGAGTTATTTATTTTCTTCTGGGGTTATGCCTTAGAGACCGCAATTTATATCTTGAATATAGTACTTTTGAAACTATATCTAGCACTCTATATGAGATATGGAGAGGAAAGAAATCTAATATTAAGTATTTTAAGATATAGGATTATCTAGCATATGTCAAAAAAAAATTTGGACATAAGCTAGATACTAGAGTAGATAAATATTTATTTGTAAGATATCCTAGAGATAGTATGAAATATCTTTTCTACCATCCTATTAAATAAAAGATCTTTATTAGTAGGCATGCCACTTTCATGGGAAAGAGTTTATCTTAGAAAGAGATAATGGAACAAATATTGAATCTAATAAAGTTTAGGACTTATAAATAAAAATACATGAAATTTCTTAACTAGATGAACATATTAATGAGGTACAACCTTAACACACAACTCCTCTTCGAAGGTCAGATAGAGCATGAAATGCATCTCTGAGGTATGGATTTATTATTGAGAATAATGAAGCCCAAATCATTAAGAATGATGAACCTCTAATCTATACAAAAATTGTCATGGGTAGGAACTCAAATAGATGATTGGAAGTCATGAAATTCGACATGGGTACTATGTACACCAATAAAGTATAGACTTTGATTGATGCACCAAAGGATGTGACCCCTATTGGATACAAATGGATCTATAAGAAAAAGATTGGAGCAGATAGCCAAATTGAAACCTATAAAGCTATATTGGTGGCTAAAGATTTTAGGCAAAAATAGGATACAGATTATGATAAAACATTCTTGCCTATTGCTATTCTTAAATCAATTGGGATTATACTTACTATAGCAACATACCATGATTATGAAATCTGGCAAACAGATGTGAAGACCAGCTTCCTTAATGGTTTCCTTAAAGAAGAGAACAAATCAAGTATGCAAGCTTAAAAAATTCATTTATAGATTAAAACATGCTTCAAGAAGTTGGAACATCTATTTTGATATAACAGTCAAAGAGTTTGGCTTTATCAAAAATATGAATGAACCTTTTGTATCCAAGAAGGCTAGTGGGAGTGCCATAGTCTTCTTGATATTGTATGTGGATGACATACTTCTCATTGAAAATGACATCCCAATATTGCAATCGGTCAAATTATAGCTATCAAGTTTTTCATGAAAGACTTTGAAAAAGCATCCTATATACTTGGTATAAAGATTTATAGGAATAGATCTAAGAGGATGCTAGGCTTGTTCTAGTCTAGGTACATAGACTTAGTACTGAAGAGGTTCAACATGGAAGAAAGTAAAAGAGGTTACTTATCCATGAGTCAAGGCATACATCTCTCAAAGAAGATATCACCTAAGACACCTAAAGAGAGAAATAGAATGAGTTCTGTTCTCTATGCTTTAGCAATAGGATCAATTATGTATGCTATGCTATGCATCAGGCCAGATGTTGCTTATGCCTTAGGCATAGCTAGTAGATTTTAGACTGATCAAAGAGAGGAACATTAAAAAGTAGTGAGAAATATTCTTAAGTACTTAAAAAGGACTAGGGATATTTTTCTGGTATATGGACAATCTGATCTAAAACTAAAAGAATTTTCTAATTTTAGATTTCAATCAGACCTAGATGATAGTCAATCTATTTTAGGGTATGTCTTTACTCTAAATGATAGAGCAGTGAGTTGAAAAAGTTTCAAACAGCAAACTATAGCTGACTCAACCATTGATTGAGAATCTAGTACCACTTTACTGTGATAATACTAGAGTAGTTGGTCAAACAAAAGAATCAAGGTCTCATTATAAATCCAAGCACATTCTAAGATGCTTCTACCTCATTTGTGAGATTGTCGAGAGACAAGATATGGTCATTGAATGAGTAAATACAAAAAATAACATAGCTGACCCATTCGCTAAAGCTCTAACACAGCAGTAGTTTGATCACCACCTCGATTGTATGGGATTAAAATATAAAAGCAATTGGCTTTAGTGCAAGTGAGAGATTGAAATGAATATGCCTATAAGCCAATCCAAATATGTATTTTTGTGGATTATTCTTTTAGTTTGTCTGACTCATCTAATGATATTTTTATAAATAAATAAAAGGCATTTATATTTCATCATATGCTGCATCTTATTTTTATTTAAAATTATGATGAATCCCATAGATTAAGGTTATGATTTTAGGATTATGATGAGATCATACCTATGAGACCTAAAATCTTAAAATCCTAATCTAGAATTTTTTTGATCGATGAAACATTGAGTTGGAGATCAATGTTTTCGATAAGACTGGCACATCCTATATATGGTCGATGGAGATGATGATTGATCTCATAATCACTTATATGAGATACTAATACAAGAATGTGGATGCTCATTAGAGAATGAGTTTACTGAATTAATCCAACTTGAGAATATCTGATGCAGTCTTATGTACTTGTCAAAAGATATTTCTCGTAGTGAGAGTTGTGCATGTAATCCTTTAACTTGAGACTGCTATAGAACCTTGTGTACATGAATCCATATTTTATTTCATACTCATTCATGACTGAGTCATGTATAGGGTGTTCTGCATATAATGGATTGCATATAGAGGTTATGAGTAGGTCAACATGGAATCGATCACTCCTAGTAAGAGAAAATTGCATTCTACTTGTTTCAATTGAATGATGATTCAGAAAGCCTTTGATCAAATCATAATTGTGAGCTCAGAAGTGGCACTCCCAAGTCTTGAAAATATAAGAAGATAGATCATGAAAAGACGGAAGCGAGTCAGAAGAGAAATCAGCTCTCCTAGTAAAGTTCAAAAATTGGACTGGCTCATCCTAAGACTGAGCCAACTATGTTGAAAACTGGGCCGGCTCAGTCTAGGACTGGGTCGGCTAGGTCTCAGAGAAAAATTCAGACAGAAAGTAGCATTTTTGAGCTATTGGCATGGTACACAATTGGATCGACTTAGTCTGAGACTGAGCCAACCCAGTCGTAGGTTAGCCAGCTCAGTCTGAAATTAGACCGACTCAATTTTTATGGATTATTATTTTATGTACGTAGATTATTTGGGTTTGGAGAGTTTTTCTATGAGCTTGGGCTTGACCCTTTGTAAAGTATATGTTGGTGCAAAATCTGGTCATTGCTGGAGAAATGTCAGAGTTGGAGAAGAAGAGATCACCATCGGTGACCTACAAAACAAGCCTTGTTCAGAGCTCGAGGGGTGGCTCTGGTAAGACCCTCTGATGATCAAGTCAGCTCGTTTGGCCAATAGAAATGGAGTGCTCAAGAAAGAATTCAGCAAAGTTTTGGAAAGGAGAAGAGAGCCTGGAGAAAACGTATCTAGAGGGTCCCTTTTATAGATGGAGCCTGTAACGAACTGATGGTAACAGCCATAACTATCGGATATTGGGCTGCGCTAGGCCACGTGGAGTTTGTTATGGAGGATAGTGTCTGTTGTCATAAGATGCCTAGTCCGCTTGAGATTTGATAGTCAAAGTTTGGAGGAGTAGGCATCGGTTGGTGATAACCTTTGGGCTATATCAATTCTAAAGGAGTTCGGACTCCTCCAAGGTAGTCCGGGTCTGGGTCATTTCATGCCGTGTCCGAGGTTGAATTTGTGTAGGAGAGGAGACTCTTCTAGAATCACAAAGTAAATCTATTGGAGAGATCTACGCACAGCTCTTCTGGAGGAGAGATCCGAGGAAGAATTTGCCTGAAGGAGGAACCTAACTACTGGGAAGAATCCGAAAGGAGTTCACCTATTGGAGGAGTCTGGGAGGAGTTCGACTACTAGTGGAGTTTGCCTGTTAGAGTCCAAAAGAAATTAGCCTGTTGGAGAAACCCAATTACTGGGAAGAATTTGGAAGGGGTTCGATCGAACTGGATGTGTAGATGCTGGGGATTTGATCGAAATCTTAGCCAAACTTCAGTAAGCATGGATTTATCCCCAACACTAGCCCTCCTACTTTCGAGTTTGAAGTTCGAAGGATGGGAGTAAGATGGAGACTATCGAAGTTTGAAGGATTTTTCAGTCCTGTTAGGCTTCCCGCTTCCAAGTGGTATGAGATGTTTTAGCTTTTATTTGACTGGTGTCCGAGCTTCATATATATATGGTGATCCAAAGAGATGTTTGCCGAATTCCCCGCTAGAAATCTACTCGAGGTATAGCACCATTAAGGATCTATCCATTGGAAGCTTTATGCCATGATGAGTGGGACATGCGTCGATCAGAGATCAGCTGGAGGAAATCTACAATCATAACTGCTCTAGGGCTCCAGGGGTTACTTAAGCCTGCCCTCCTCCTCCTCCGGGTCCCTACTTTTGAAATCTTCCTTTCCTCCCTCTGGTTTCCCTCTTCATTCTAAGCAAGAGCCCAAGCTACTTCCTTTGGTTTTCAGCATACCCTATCTTCGATCCTTGCTCCATTCGCCATTTTCTTGTTCTTCTCAACCAATTTAGGTCAGCTTTTCGATACTTTTTGGATTATCTTTGCATTCTTACTTTCTCGTTCTTTCTATTCTTGTCGAAGCTTGAACGTCTCATTTTCTTTTTGTTTGATTTTTTGGATAATTTCTAGATTTTATCTTGATCCAAATGTCTAGTGAGGGATCTTGGTTGACTTGTTCTGAGACTTCGACCCCTTTAAGCTTGATGAACCCACCTCCTGAGGAGGCCAAACCCTTGGGATCGGCCCGTCCTTTTGTGCCTGCGATCATTTCTTGTAGACTTCGACCTAACGACGTTACCTTAGCTAGGATTCGATTTGAAATTCCTCTTGAGTACGAGCTTGAACTTCCTAGACCTAAGGATCGAGCCTGTTCACCCCCTCCTAGTCGAATCTGCCTATACGTCAAAATCTTTCGGGCCAGGCTTAGATTACCTTTACCTTTTTTCATAGCTAACTTATTTAGGTTTCTCAATATTTTTCTTATTGCCATGGCACCAAACTCCATTAGATTTATCATAGGATTCCTCTCCCTATGCACCATGGCAGGCGTCCGACCTACCATTTCCTTGTTCCATAATATTTTTACCTTTAAACATCACCCCACTACTAAGAATTGGTGGTATGTGTCTCCTCAGTTTGGAAGGAAGGGATTGCTTAAAGGTGTCCCTTTCTCCATTCATGGCTAGAAGGAGAAGTTCTTCTTCATTTCCCATCCTACCCTAGAACTAGGGCTACCACCATGGGGCGAGGGAAGGGAATCGGTTCGCCAAGCTCCTAGGATAGAAAATAAAGATCGAAGCTCGGTCAATAAGCTGAAGTTCTTTGATGCTCCACCAATCCCCAGACTCTTGGATAAGCAAATCTTGTTCAATTTTAGCCTTAGTCCTCTTAACTCGATAGGTACTTTGTGATATTCAGCTGGCTAGATGGTATTTATTTTTCTAATCTTCTAACTTTACCTTTGTAGAAATGAACTCCGAGGAATGGAACCATTTGATGAAGGGGGTCCAGACCCTTAAAAGGAAGGGAGGTTCTTCTGACGAACCATAGAAGAAGGCCCGGACTGGAGAGCCAAGCTGGGCTATGCCGATTTGGTTTGGACCGACCCTTGAACCCACCGCTACTGTGCCAAGCCTAGCCCCATCTAATGAGGCCATCCCTCTTGCTCCTATTTGGCAAGAGGGAGTTGTGGAGAAGAAGAAGAAGAGGGCCATCAGTAAGAAGGTTGGG
Organism: Cocos nucifera; assembly: GCA_006176705.1. Lineage (NCBI taxonomy): Eukaryota > Viridiplantae > Streptophyta > Magnoliopsida > Arecales > Arecaceae > Cocos > Cocos nucifera. Next base: position 58,035 of record QRFJ01000751.1, read on the forward strand.
CAGAAGGCTAAGAGCTCCGAAGGAGGTGACCTTGGCCAAGAACAGGATTCCCAGGATGACCGAGAGGTCGTCCAGGCACTAATGGAAGGGAGTGTCCTTCCCCACATCATCAAATGGATGCGCCAGAAGGACGACATCAAGAGGTTTGATGAATCATTTGCTATCTTTCTGGAGGTAAGTGGTTCCTTCTAACTTTGACTTCATACCCATTAAGCTTTGGAACTGGGATCTTTTATGATTCTGATTTATTGTGTTTTGCAGCTGGGACACTACCTTTTTGCCCACTCTAAAGCAACAAGCCAGAATCAGGCTAAAGCTTCTAGAGCCCTAGAAGAAGCCCACGTAGAAGTCGAGAAGGCCTGGGCTGAGGTCAACGTTCTAAAGGTTGCCTCGGAGATCCATTCGTCTAAAGTCGAACACCTTCAAAATGAATTAAGAGAGGAGCGTGGTGAGATGGCGAAGTTGAGGGTCGAGCTAGCCCCAAAAAAGGAGGAGAAAAGAAAGGCTCAAGAGGAGGTTAGCGCTACTATGGAAAGGGTCATGCAGAACTTCAAGTCCTCCAAGGATATGGAGGACATCAAAATAGACTTTGCCTAGGAAGCCTTCTTGGAAGGGTTCCAGGATTGCATGGGGTGAGTCATCGAGAATTTTCCAACATCGATCTGGATCTCCTCCTAGAAGAGCTAGAGGATAGAGCCAGCCCTTCACACATCGATGCCAAGGTTGCTCCTGAATCTGTAGGTGCAGCGTTTGAACCTGCCTAAGGATCGGAGCCGATCGAGAATGTCCCAACCTCTCCAGTAGGCGAGCCGCCCGAGGTCTAAACTTTTGACATCTATATATCCTCTTTTTCCTTTCTCTTCTTCTTTTTAGTGTACCAAACATATTTCAAGTAATGACAATAAATCCTTCTTTTTCTTTACACTTTGCATTGTATGTGATTCAAAACATCTCTGTCGATCAGGGCCACGACCTTCTTTCTCCAGTCAATGCCGACCCCTTACCTCAGGGGATTTCGTTCATGCCTTTGATATAGGGTTTGAAGAAGGAGGTCCACCAATTGAGAAGAAGATTAGAGAGAGTTGAGGCTGATCTTCAGGCCTCTCAAAAAAATGTTGTGGAGGCAACTAAGAAAGTCACTCACCTCCAAAGTTTACACATGAAGGATGCAGCAAGCTTCAGCATTCAGAAAGGACATTTTGAGAAGGAGCTCATTGAACTCTGGAAGAGCATGAGCGACAAGTCTTGGGTGCTCACAAAAAAGATCGGCTCTCTAGAAGTTGATCTTAAGAAGGCGGAAGAGAAGATTCGTCTCTTGGAAGGAAGTTCACCATGGTCCACCGATGAAGCTCGGCATGACTGGAACTGGTCGAAGAAGTTCTCCTAGCTTTAGAAGCAGCTATAGGATGCTGAAGATCGACACAATAGTTATCGGATGACCTGGGTAGAAAGGATGTCCAGGCTTGAAGGCGAGCTAAAGGCTGCCAGGGATGAGGCAACCTATTTTCGGAAGAAGTTTCATAGTGGTCAGCAAGCTAGATCAAGCGGCGAACCTGAGGAGCTCATCTTTCTGAGGAGGACTATCGACAAACTCTTGGAGGCTATTGGGGTGGAGAAAATCAAAGTTCAATAATTGAAGCTCCAGTTGGCCTGGGAGCATCAAGCCATCAAGGACGTTGAAGCTGAATCTGAGGTTTTGAGGAAGTAGCAGCGAGAGCTCGAGGCCAACTATGAATACTCCAACAGGATGTACATCGACGGTCTATACAAGAAGGACCTAGAGGAGGAAATTTTCAAACTAAAGAAAGCTTTAGTGATGGCTGAAGCCGATAGCCCATAGTCTGAAGAGCTCAAATCGCTTTAGGACTTCACCTCTTTTCTTTTTTTTGTAATCGATTTCACCGATCTTTATCTTATCTATAATGCATTTGCTTTTTTGCACAGTCGGCCTTTGTCGATCTCTATCTTGCTTGTAGTGTGCCTATTGTAACTGATCTTATTAATTTTTACTTGTAACGAACTTACCTTCATAATAAAATAGTATCTTTTTCATTATCATCTCTTGTGGATTCGATTCTAGATGCCTCATTTTTCATTTGTTTCTAACAAGATGCTTGTCATGGACGTCGGGTCAGGGGTTCATTCCATGGATTAGGATTGGATTTTTCCTTAGGCATTTGGCATGGTCGTAGGGGAATGCACTCATCAATCATTAGTAGGGCCTTGACCTTCCAACCCTTGTATGATCGTAGAGGTTCGTCGAATCCATTAGTGGGTTCTCGTCTTGGCTTAACGAGGCCTTCGATCTTGCTCAAGTTAGGACAACATTCTCCTCCTGTTTCTAACAGGCTGCAAGGGCACATTAGGGCCATTGGTAGGGCCACTCTCGTCATCTCATCTTAGTTCAATGAGACCTTCGATCTTGCTTACGTTAGGATGAGATTCTCCTCCTGTTCCTAATGGGATGTAGGGGCACATTAGAGCTGTTGGTAGGGCCTCTCCCCTCATCTCATCTTAGTTCAACGAGGCCTTCAACCTTGCTCACGTAAGGATAAGGTTCTCCTATTGTTCCTAATGGACTGTAGAGTCATATTAGGACTATTGGTAGGACCTCTCCCTTCATCTCATCTTAGTTCAACGAGGCCTTCGACCTTGCTCACATTAGGATGAGGTTCTCCTCCTATTTCTAATGGACTGTAGGGGCACATTAGGGCAATGTGCCATTAGTAGGGCCTTTTCCCTCATCTTGTCTTGGTTCAATGAGGCCTTCGACCTTGCTCATGTTAGGATGAGGTTCTCCTTCTATTCCTAATGGGCCACTTTTGGTTATTTCAGAGTTGTCATTACACAATCTTTGTGCCAAGAAGTAATGATGTTAAAATAGAAAGAACTTTATTGAAGAAAAGTTACTGGTAGTATATTCTTAAGTTTTCTAAATTTCAAGGCCATGGGAGTGTCGTCCCTCCAAGCTCCTTCAAGCGATCAGTTCTGGATCGGATGACCTCCTCCACTCTATACGAACCTTTCCAATTTAGGGTGAGCTTTTCTTGCTCCTATGGCTTCAAAATGAATGCTCGCCAGAGCACCAAGTCTCCCACTCTGAATGCTTTGCTTTTTACTCTAGAGTTATAGTATCTGGCTACTCTTCATTTATAGGCTACCATCCAAACTTGGGCATCTTCTCTCTTTTCTTTCAATAGATCGAGATTGACTCTGAAGTCCTATGAGTTACGATACTCATTGAAGACCACGATCCATACTGATGAAAGTTTAAGTCGATCAGGATGACTGCCTCCATCCCAAAGGCTAGGGCGAACGGTGTTTCCCTAATTGATAGCCTATGAGTAGTTTGGTACGCCCAAAGGATGTGGTAGAGTTCATCCACCCAAGTCTTCCTTACTCTTTCAAGTCTTATCTTGATGTCCTGTAGTAAAATTCTGTTGGTCACCTCTGCTTCACTATTTGCCTGCGGATGGATCACTGACGTAAAGTGATGAGAGATATGTAGATCTTCACAGAACTCAGCGAACCTCATTTCAGCAAACTATCGCCCGTTATCTATTATGAGAGTTCGAGATAGACCAAATCGATAGATGATTGACTTTCAGATGAAGTCCTGTACCTTGGCTTCGGTAATTTTTGCTATTGGTTTGGCTTCGACCCATTTGGTGAAGTAGTCGATCGCAATCAGAAAGAACTTCTATTATCCGAATGCCATTACAAAAGAACCAAGTACATCCATTCTCCACTGCACAAATAGCCAAGGTACGCTTAATGGAGTAAGCTCGAAAGCCAGCTGTCTTTATATGTTTGCATTTCTCTAACAGTGGTCACATTTCTTGACATACTCTATGGAGTCGTGGTACAAGGTCGGCCAATAGTATCCTTACTGAAGTAGTCATTATGATAGGAATCCGGCTCCTATATGACTTCCACAAATTTTTTTGTGCACTTTTCATAATGTGAAGTCAGTCTCTGAAGGTCGAAGACATCTTAGAAGCGGTAGCGAATACGATCTTTTATACAACTTACCCTCATACAAAATATATCGAAAGGTTTGATTCTTGAGTTTTCGAGCTTTTTTCGGATCATGAGGAAGAATTCCCTCTTTGAGGTAGGCAACTAATGGGTTAATCTAGCTTGGCTCATGCTCAGTCTGCATAACAAGCTATGATTCCTCTGAGCTTAGGCATTTTAGAGTTTTAAAAAATACTGCTTTGGATAGTTCGATTGGGGCTAAAGTGGCTAATTTAGAGAGAAGATTGGCTTTTATATTTTCTATCCTCGGAATCTATTGAATACCAAAACTATCAAAGGCTGGAGTCAAATCCTTTACTTTCTCAAGGTATTTCATCATACTTTCCTTCCGTGCTTCATAGTTACCACTAACTTGGCCAACCACTAATTAGAAATCACTATAGACTTGAAGCCAATCTACTTTTAATTCTCTTACTATTTTTAACCCGACGATCTAAGCTTCATATTCAGCCCCATTATTAGTTGCAAAAAATTCAAGGCATAGCACATATTTGGCGATGACTCCCTTAGAGTTGACTAAGACTAACCTCGTACTTGCCCTAGTAGTGTTGGATGAACCATCCACGTACAGGGCCTAAAAACCTTTGAAAAGATCGATACTCTCTTCGGGGAGGCTCGGTTGCAACCACGGGATGCCGGTCTCATTCTGTTCAAGCTCGACTTCATCTGGAATGATATATTCTACTATAAACTCTATCAATATCTGATCTTTGATCGATGGCCAGGGTCGATAATTGATGTCAAACTCCATAAGCTCGATTGCCCATTTTATGATTCTTTCGAAAGCATTCATTCGATGAAGGACTGCTTTTATTGGTTGATCCATGAGGACCATTATGGTGTAACCCTGAAAATAAGGTCGGAGTCTTCTGATAGCAATTAGAAGAGAGTAAGTCAATTTTTCTAACTTAGAGTACCTGGTCTCTACATCCCTCAGGACCCAACTTACGTAGTAGACTGATCGCTGCATCTTCGCTTCCTCCTTGATCAGGACTGCCGCCAAGGTCGTCGGGGAGATTGCTAGGTACAAAAATAATTATTCTCTGGGCTCAGGCTTTGCCAGCAGTGGGGGTGATCGAGGTAGCTTTTGAGCTCCTCAAACATCCATTGGCACTTCATCGTCCAGCAGAAGTTTTTTGGTTGCTTGAGAACTTGGAAGAAGGGAATGCATCACTCGACCGATCTCGAGATGAAGTAATTTAGGGATGCCACCTTTTCAATTAGGTGTTGAACTTCTTTGATTATTTTTGGAGCAGTCATCTCCTAAACAGCTTGGATTTTCTCTAGATTTGCTTCAATCTTGCACCTTGACACCATAAATCCCAAAAACTTTTTTGAGGTCACACCAAAGGCACACTTGGTCGAGTTCAGCTTTATCTTATACTTCTTGAGTGCACTGAAGGTCTCTTTGAGGTCGGTGATGTGGTTTATTGAAGCTCAAATTTTGATAAGCATGTCATCCACATACACCTCCATATTGCAATCAATCTGCTCCTTGAAGATCTTGTTGATCAGGCACTAGTACGTTGTTCCTGCATTTTTGAGTCCAAAAGGCATAATCCTATAATAGTAAAGACCATAATTAGTAACAAAAGTAGTTTTCTCCTCGTCCTCTGGTGCCATCCGTATTTGGTTATAGCCAAAAAAAAGCATCCATGAAGGTGAGGAGCTTGTGGCCCAAGGTTGTGTCTATCAGTTGATCAATCCTGGGTAGAGGATAACTATCTTTTGGATAGACTTTGTTCAAATTTTCGAAGTCTATACACATCCTCCACTTATCGTTTGCCTTTTTGACGAGAACCATGTTTGAGACCCAGCTCAGATAGTTAATTTTTTGGATGAATCCAGCTTTGAAGAGCTTGCCTACTTCTTCTGCAATTGCTTTCTACCTCTCTGGGGTGTGGTTGCGCATCTTCTCTTTTACTAACCGATACTTAGGATCAACAGCCAGCTGATGTTCTATGACCTTAGCATCAATTTTTGGCATATCCATTGGAACCTAGGCAAAGATGTCCGCATTCTTCCTGAGGAAGGTGATGCGTTGCTTCTGAACCTCATCCCCCAAGTTGGAGCCGATCTGCACAGTGTGCTCCACGCTCCCATCGTTTAAGGGCACAGATACGAGATCCACCATAAGCTTGCCCGCTCCTTGATAAGATTATCATGGACATCCAGCCCATCAACAGGACAAAAGTCGGACTGGATGTTTTTCTATAGGGCAATGGAGTAATAGCATCTTACCAATGCCTGGTCTCCCCTGATCTCTTCAATTCCATAGCTCGTTAGGAACTTCACCTTTAGATATTAAGTTGACACCACTGTTTGGAGCACATTCAAACTAGATCGATTGGGAATAGCATTGTAGGCAAATGGAGCCTTTACGACTAGAAAATCGATCTATGCCTTAACCAGGTTCAGGCGTTGCCCTACAATCACAGCCAAGGTTATTATGCCCTTAACTGGCACGGCATCGCCAGTGAAGCCTACCAATAAGGAGGGTAGAGCTTTCATTATCTATCAAAATACGGCGCACATCATAGTCAGCAAAGTTTAAAGAGATTATAACCATGTCATTATGTGAAAACTGAACTCCTTGAGCATCCTCATCGGTGAAAGCAATGGGCTCTTTAGTTCTCCACCTCTTCTTGGACTCAGCTGGCCTGCTAACCTCCCCTCGTCGAAGTCCCCCAAAGATGGTGTTGATGATTCCCAAGGGTGGCTAATCCACCTGCTGCTCCTCCCTTTGTGATTTAGATTGTGGTAATATCCTTGGTCGATCTTTCCATCCTTCAGGCCGACACTGCAGGAATTGATTGAGTTTGCCACTCCTGATGAGCTCCTCAATCTCATCTTGGAGCTGAATACATTCTTCAGTATCGTGATCGTGGTCATGATGATAGATGCAGAACTTGTTTGGGTTGCATCTAGCAGAATGGAAGCACATCCTTTCAGGCCTCGGTAGCTGCTCCTTAATCTTCATCAGCACTTGCATTTTTAGAGCATTGAGGGAGGCATAATTGTAAAACCTTCGAAGGAGGGAACCCCACCATGCCCTTCTATCAGGGCTTCCCTACTTTCGAGCTCAGGAAGGAGTTCGGGCTCGCCTATGCTCAAAGGGAGTTTGAGAGTGCGGTCGAGCTTCACTTGGCTTTCATTCCTCAGCGAGTCTGCCCGGCTCGCCGATTCGCTACTCTCCAATGGCTTCATTGTCCTTGGCCTTGAAGGCCTTTTCTGCTTGGGCATATCCTTCAACCCAAGCCAGCATATCAGCAAAATCTCTAGGGTACTTCTTCTCTAGGAAAAATAGCAACTTATTCTTCTGAAGGCCATCCTTTAGTGCGACCATCGCAACAGATTGGTCCAGATTTTAGACCTCTGGTGCAGCGGTATTGAATCGATTAACAAAAACTCAGATGAATTCTCTCTCCTATTGCTTGATGTTGATGAGAAATTCCGAGCCCCATCTAGGATGTAGCTACTAACAAAATGAGCCACAAATTGGTGACTCATCTGGTCAAAAGAGAAGATGGTATTCAACTTGAGGGTCGAGTACCAGTTCCGACGGCTTTCTTTAGGGTGGACGGGAAGGGTCGGCAGAGAATGGCATCTGACGTGCCATGGAGCAGCATCATCATTCGAAAGGTCTCCAGGTCATCTACCAGATCAGAGGTTCCATCGTAGCTCTCAAATTGAGAGAGCTTGAAGTTCAGCGGGATCAGTTCCTGCATGATGCATTGAGAGAAAGGAGGATCGGTGCAGATATCACTACCATAAGATGGGGGAGCGTGGTGGAGTTCCTCGATTTGTCAATTCATATCTTATAGTTTTCGATCCAAATCCTCTCGATCATGGATTTTTAAGGTCTTTTGGCTGAATGGGGGTAAAGTTTCCCCAGGAGTAGAGTCATGATTAGAGTAGGAGCTCTCAGCTCTCTACTTTCCCTTTTCAGAGATCACCGATTGGCTAGCCTAAGTCGGCCATCCTCAGACTAGACCATGGGGCTCTGGAGAAGCCTACTCCGATCGAATTGGCATCGGAGCCTGTCACTATATGGCCTGCACCGCCTCCATGAGATCGCGAACCTACTGGACCAGTAGGTTGAACTGCTCCGCATCTATCATGGTCGCAGGCGAAGCTTGAGTTGTCAGAGCTGAAGTGAGAGTGGATAGATCTAGATGGGATCTGACTACAGAGGTCGTTGACCATCGGGTTGAAGCTTTCCTGGAAGGCATTTTTTTTGAAAAGAACTCTAGAGAGGAAGAAGAGAGATCGTTGCTTAACACTCCTTTAAGAACAAGGAAACCTCTGGAATAGAGGATCCTTCCTCCAACGCTAGTCCTATTGATGCAAAATCTAATCGTCGTCGGAGAAATACCAAAGTTGGAGAAGAAGAGATCACCGTCGGCGACCTATAAAATAAGCCTTGTCCAGAGCCCGAGGGTGGCTTCGGCAAGACCCTCCGATGATCAAGTCAGCTCTTTTAGCCAACAGAAATGGAGTGCTCGAGAAAGAATTCAGTAGAGTTTTGAAAAGAAGAAGAGAGCCTGAAGAAAACATATCTAAAGGATCTCTTTTATAGATGGAGCCTGTAACAAACTGACGGTGACAGTCGTAACTATCGAATAGTAGGCCGCTCGGGGCTACATGGAGTTTGTTATAGAGAATAGTGTATGTGGTCGTGAGGTGCCTAGTCCACTTGAGATTTGATAGTCAAACTTCGAAGGAGCAGGCGTCGGTTGGTAATGATCTTTGAGCTATATCAATTCTAAAGAAGTTCAGACTCCTCTAAGGTAGTCCGGGTGTGGGTCGGTTCATGCCATGTCTGAGGCCGAATTTGTGTAGGAGAGGAGACTTTTCTAGAATCAGAAAGTAGATTTGCTAGAGAGATCTGCACACTTCTCTTCTAGAGGAGAGACCTAAGAAAGAATTTTTCTGATGAAGAAACCCAACTACTGAGAAGAATTTGAAAGGAGTTCGCCTATTGGAAGAGTCTAGGAGGAGTTCGACTGCTAGAGGAGTTCACTTGTTGGAGTCTAGAAGAAATTCGCCTGTTGGAGGAACCCAATTACTGAAAAGAATTTGGAAGGAGTTCGACCAAACTAGATGCGTAGATGTTGGGGATTTGACCAAAATCTTAGCCGAACTTCGATAAGCATGGATTTATCCCCAACAGTATATACACTAAAAATAGATCAATATTATGAGAGTGCTAAAATATACTAAATAAAAGCTCTTTTCTTCTGAAAATCTCTTCTTCTCTTCTTCTCAATTTCTTGAATTGTTTGATCGTTCTTCTACATTAAATCTCTGAGAAGTACTTCATTATTTCTTGGCTAATCATTGATGGCTATGCCAATTCGTGTGGGAAGAGCGTGCATTCCCGATAATTTGGTATCAGAGCGGTGTTGCATGGAAGAAAGAAAGACACCTAGGGTTTACTACATCCAAGATCTGTTGCATCAGATTTTATCCTAAAACTTCTAGTTTGCTTCGTGGTTGTCTCTAGATTAAGGTGGAGATTGTTCACACAGAGGAATGGTGATACACAAGTTTGAAAAGAGAATCTAGGGCTAGTTAGATCTTCTTTGAAGGATAGTTTTGCTGGTGTGTGAGATCATGAAGGGTGTTAGGGATCTATTCTTGACTTGTTTGAAGTCATGGGATCAAGTAGATTCAAGGTGGATTTTGAGAAGTTTGATGGCAAGAAAAACTTTACTCTATGGCAGCAAAGAGTAAAGAACTTGTTGGTTCAGTAGAGGATCTACAAGATCTTGACAAAAAAAAGATCGAAAAAGATCAATGTTGAGGATTGAAAAGAGTTGAAGAAAATTGCTTTTAGCACAATCTGAATGTGCTTGGTCGATCAGGTTTTGCCCGGGGTTTTCATAGAAACTATGGTAAAGGGGCTTTGAGAGAGACTAGAGAACACATACATGGGGAAGAGTTTGGATGTGAAGATCGATGAGGAGGATCAGGCATTGCTACTATTATGTTCTCTCCCAGGTTCATATGATGGTCTCATAACAACTTTAGTTTATAGAAAGGAGATCCTAAACTATAAAGAGGTTATTGATGTGCTCAGATCAAATGAGCAAAGGAAAAAGATCTGCAAGGGAGATCCTAAGTTTGAGATCTTGACTATGATGTACTAGTCCTTTAAAGATGTTCAACACTGGGCTTAAGGAAACTCCTATTGTCGAACATCTTGAGCAAATTGTAGAACAACAAAATTTCACTAATATTGCTCTTAGAAGCATTGGCCTCCAGACTAAAAGGATTGAAAACATTCTTCTTGAAAAGAAGGAAGAAACTGGAAAGGTCATCCGAAGATTTCTTGAAAGTCAAAAAATAAAACAAGTTATGATGCCTCTAAGCAATGGAGAAAAAGCCTCTTCTTCAAAAAATGTTCTACCTATGTTCAATTCTCTTGAATTAGACTCCAAGGTAAAACTAGGACCCTCCTTTTTTGATGAATTTATTACTCAAATAAGTGACAAAATGACTTCCCTAAAACTTAGAGATATTATTATCTATCTATCTGTTGATTCTTCAGATGAACCAGACATCTCGGATGACAATAAAGGATATTCATCAAAAAAATCTAATAAAGAATTAGAAGAAAGATCTGTTAGTAATATTCTTAGTAAACTCCAAATCCCAAAAAATCTTGAAGATAGACATAATTATGAGGTTAATAAAATCTCTAGCTATAGACCAATTATGCAGGCCCCTAGAATTAAAAGCTATTATCCCAGGCCAACATATATAGATTTGCAGTCAGAAGAGACTCCTGACACTACATCCGCCATTTAATTTGATGGAAGTGTTGGAAATTGTGTCCCAAAGCCAATCATCAACTTATTGCTGGTTGAGCTATTATGTAATTATAATTGATTTATTAATTAATAAAAATCTTTTGGCATCTTTTTCATCATAAGTTTACATCTTCTAATGAATTTCATGGTTGTGGTGAAGTCCTTAGGACTGTTTAGTTTCAATAAAGAGAGAATTTATCGATTAGTCCTTAAATGGGTTCACGATCAAATGATAGGTTGTTAATTAGGACAGTAGTGTCTATCGAGCATTGGTCGCTATATGCCATATAGGTTGGTTGTCCTCTTAACCAAGGAGTGTGGGATACTGATATGGCATACAAGTGAGATGTATGGGTACATCATCATTGAACATGACCAACTCCAGAGTATTCTGTTGTCGAGAATGTCTTTGATAGGATATAGGTATAAGCATCCCTTAGACCTGAGATCACCTTAGTGACTTGCAAGCAACTCACTGTGCTTTGGTACCAGACTAACTAAATTTCTAATTCAACAATGAAAGGCTTCTGGACACAGTCAAGTACTTACGAAGGCAGAGTGTGATCAAGATGGAATTGACCACTACAAGAGTTAGAGAAGAATGTATCACTATATTTCAATATAGCAAAACCTTGGCCAGGATAATCCATCTGATGAATTTGGTATTTTGAAATATAATATGGACAACCTGATCAGAGTTGACAGTTGAACTCTAATGTATCCTATGAGTATTATGGTTAAGGGGATGAATTATATGAAAACTATATCTACATGGGTTCTAAGGATGGTGTTCTACACCTTCGACCTATCCGATCGCCAGGTATCATTGCTAGATGGTCATTTTGATTGATACAAAAATTTATTTTTGTGCTATTTATTTAAGTTCAGACCTATGACGTCATATATAATAGAGCTTACAATCCGATCGGATGGTTGATCAATGATTAAGAATCATTCTAGGGTTAAACAATCAATACGATTGATGTTTAACCTAGTGCAAGTGTTGCAGGAGGATCGATTAGCAATTAGATTACTAATTACCTTAATTTGATTAAGCCAATAGGTTGAGATTAAGTTTAATTAAATATAATTTAATTAAATTTATTTTGGGCTTGATTGGATCAAGTCCAATTAGTTAATTGGATAAGCCAAGTGCAAGGAAGAACTAGTCCTAGTCTAACTAGGACTCGGATTAACCTAATTTTCTAATTTAATTAGAAAATAAATTAAAATTAAATCTAATTTAATATAATTTAATTAAGTTTTTAAATAGATTATGGCCTTATTTAATTTGATTGATTTAATCTTGATTTTATTTGGTTAAAAGATCTTGTTTGACCAAGTCAAAATAGGAGTCCTAGTGTGACTAGGACTCCCTATCTCCTTGCGCCACCCTGGTCCCAACGCCCCCCATTCCTATTTTTTAGGTATTTTTTGTGAAAAATCTCTTTCTTCCTAATTTTCATACCTCCTCTCTCCCTCCAAGTCATATTTAGAAGTTAGGTGGAAGACCAAGTCAAAGGAGGAATTGGTTTTGCTTAGAATTCTATAAGATAGAATCCTTGTTGACCAAAACATCTTCCTTTGAGTGTTGCCCCCTCTTTTAATTAATTCTTATCTTATTTTATGAAAATAATCTTCTTTTTTGTGTGCCCTCTCTCACTGGTCCACGCCAAAAATTATGGAGGCGCCCAACAACTTTCCATGTTTGGATATTCCTAGTCTAGAAATTTGACCTAACTTGGACTCTTCTTTTTCTCTATTTATTGGATGAATTTTATTTTAATTTTTTTATAAAATATAGAGCTTTGGGAGAGGTTTGTAGTGTGCCAAACTCAGAGGAAGATGGTCCTTGGGCATGGGGGTTCCATAGACACCCAGCTAGGTGTCTAGGTGAGAGAAAAGAGAAGAAGGAGAGGGTCTTCTTTTAGGGCTGTTTTATTTTCAATCTCTCCTCTATTTTGAGTTTTTTTGAGAGAGTCTCGGATTAACAAACTCTCATCTTTCTTCTCATATTTTGGAGAGTCTAAATTTTGAAGAAGGGAGCATCGGATCGACCGTCGAAGAAGGATCGGCATAGTACTAGCATGTTGTGCTGATTTCCTTCATCAAACTTCAGATTAGAGATCGTAGGCTCGTGTGGATGACTCCTAGAGGTTGGATGCATGTGTGGCTCGTGACTTCATCCTCAAGTTTGGATCAATAAGTTATAATGTCTAAACTTACTCAAGTAATAGATTTGATCTATAAACTTCATACCTGTATTTGATGTAGTGTAGATCTAGATTGATTTGATCAACCTTTTTCTTTCTTATTTGATTTTAAATTTTAATTTAATATCATGCCTTAATCATGTAATAGATTTGAGATCTAGGTATTTACATGGTTATTTAAATAAATTTTAGATTTATTTAAGTCTTTTGCTGTAAGATCTTGAAAAAGTTTTAAGATCTACCTGTGAAATCCTAGATCTGATTCTTTCAATTGGTATTAGAGCAACATTCTTATTACATGATTTTTGTGCATGTTTAGATTATTTCCTAGATTAGATCTAATTTATAATCTAATTATTAAATCTAAAAAAATAAAATATTTTAGATTGCATGGACTACCATAAGGTTGTCTAGCTGTAAGATTTATCTCTTACAGTGAATAGATTATCGTAGTACGTGCTGATCTAAAATATTGATCATAAAATTTTAGATTAGATTTAAAAAAATTTATGATCTAATTAAAAATATTTTAATTTGATTTCAATCATCATAAATATGTTAGATTTGATCTAGGAAGATTTATGATTGATTATTATTGAAACTATTTCAATTACATGAACATATTTAGATTAGATCTAAAGTAGTTTTATGTTTATTTTACTTGCATATTGATTATGAATCAAACATGCAACTTGGTTGATAGAACCATGTTGTAAAAATATTTTACAAACATAAAATTATTTTCGAAAAGTCGAATCCCAATCCTCAGCCCAAAACTTAATTGAAAATTAAGAAGTTGATTGATTAGGATCTAGGATTGTGAATTGAAGATCCTAAGACACAAATCATAACACATTGGGTTAAATGGGTTAGTGAGGATTAGGTCCATTAACTGGGTTAGACCTAGGGTAAGATTAAAGAATGGACTTAATTAGAGAATTGATTAAAACTAATCAATTGTTGTCTTAGATTAGATCAAAGATTCTCTAGATCAATTGCAATAGTTGTAGTTGGTCAAGTCCATATCTTTAACAAGAGCTAAGATAGACTTGATTCTTGGCTACACGGTCTAGCACGAACTATTAGGTTGATCTAATTTAAACTAATTATACCAGTTGGTATCTAAGATAAACCAGATCAGTGGTTTTTAATTGGCAGCCCACTTACCTGACCATTTTTGATGGTGTCTAAGGTAAGCCTGGCAGACCCTTCCACTAATCGAACTTACCTAGCCTCTTGGTGAGATTATGTTTTGATTGGATCGCTTGGCTACTTGAGATAAAACATGTCAGCTAGGTAAATCAATTTGACTGATTTAGATGCTCCTAGTCCAGCCTATTAATGGTCTCCCTAAAGCTGACTTGGTGAAGTTAGTGGGAGGATCATGACAAGTTGGTTAATCTGACCTACTCACTTCTATAAATAAATCTTCTAAAATTATTAGATCCCTAAAATAAAATAGTTATATGATAACTGGATCATAGTCTTCCATTAAAGTGGATGATAATAGGTCCGTCTGTTAGATAATCATTGGAGGCCCAAAGGCTTGGTGCTTATTGGTTGATGGAATTATCATTCATTATATGATCTCTTGGATACATCTTTCTAAATGGTGGTCAGATGGGCCAACCAAAGTTGGGCCTGATCATTCATTGGTTGGATGGGCCAAGTATGGTCATATTAATGGTTGAACCTAACTGGACCATTTTCTAAGAAGGCCAAAGCCAACTTATCAGAGCCTGGGGCAAAATTTAATTATTAAAAATTATTTAAAAAAATAATTAGTTATGAAGCTACCCATAGATGTATATGGATGGGCCAACCAAAGTTGGGCTTGTATACAGTCTATGTGGATTCTAGTACCCACTAAGGAATTAAGGTAATTCCTCGAATTGGAGGTAGAGGCTATCAACTCGAATAAAATAGTTGGAAAAACCTTTTGATTAAAGTCCAAATCTTTAGGTTTATTAAATCAATTAGTAATTAGATTTTGGTTTTCCTTTGTGTAGACATGGACACTTCTCTATCGCTCCGATCATTATTGGATAATGATAAGTTGGTGGGACCCAACTTTGGTAGCTGGTACCAAAAGTTGAAGATTATCCTGGAACATGAACGAATCCTATATGTGCTGATGGATCCTATACCTGAGGAGCTAGCTGCCAATGCATGTAGAATAGTCGGAGACACTTATCAGAAGTGGCTCAGTGATCGAACCATGGTGTGCTGCATTATGCTGGCTACGATGAGCGATGAGTGCAGTCGCAAGTTTGAGATGGCTCAGCTAAACAAAATGCTCCAAGTGTTGGAGAATTCTTTTGGCACACCCGATGACGTTGAGAGGCACAAGACTAGTTGCACCATATTCAACATCAGAATGTGGGATGGAGCCTCTGTCATTGATCATGTACTATATATGGTCGAGCTGATAGAGCGCTTGAGCAAGCTTGGCTTTTTCTTGCACAAACAACTTGAGAAAGATGCAATACTGAACTCACTGCCCAAGTCTTATCTTCCATACCTTACACATTATAGAATGTCAAAGCCTGAAGTGGACTACCATGGGTTACTTCAGAACTTTGAGAAGAATCACCAACTCCATAAGGAGTCGGTGAACTTAGTGGGAGGTGAAGGGAAATCCTGATTTCCCGGTCCAGGTTCGTCCAGATCTGATTAGATCAAAAGATATATTTCAAAAATTTTCTCTTGATCTTAATCAGATTTTGATATGTTTCAGATCTGATTCTTATTATTTTAATAAATAAAATAAAATAAGATAAATTAAATCAAATTCAATTTACCTGGTTTGGGTAATCCTATTACCCTGTAGATGATCCTGATTGCAGCGGAAGGTTCTGGATCTTAGCCACGCAAGCGCCTGGCCTCTACCAGTATCCACTCGGGTTGGATCTGGAGAACCTCTTCTTCTCTATCACACCTCCAAAAATTAGATCTGGATCTGATCTAGAGGATCTTCAAAACTCTTTTGAAGATCTGCAGTCATCATTTTGCAGCAGCGCAGCCTTCTTGCTTTTGATCGCCTTTCCTTGATCTGAATCGCACCAAACTAAGTCCAAAACACCTTTTGGACGTGGAGAGCAAGGGGAGAAGAGAGTATGGCGTGGAGAAGGAGGGGAGAGGCAGCCTTGGGCGTGGGAAATCTCTATTGAATTCACTTAGGATTAGGGTTGGGCGCAGGGTCTTATTTATAGACTAAGCGTGATCCAACTCCTCTTCCTCTCAACCAATCACAACCCTTTGTGAAATCAGATCTAAATCTGATTGGTTGAAAAAGAGACCCCTGGATTCCTTCTTAGAGGGCGCCTAAGACCAGTCAAACTGGATTCTTAGTAGAACTCTAATTGGAATCCTAAAGGGAGGTGGAGTCCTTGTCCAATAAGGACTCCTAGGCGCCTCCTACTTGGGCTCACGCCACCCTTGGCGTGCGCCCTTCTCCTTGCCAGGTTCTGGCAGGGGGACAAGCCCCCACCAGCTCTCCAATAGGTGCATGACATGTGGTCACAAGTCAAAGGGTCAATGGTCAACGTTTGACCAGTCAACGGTAGACTTTTGACCAAAGTCAAAGAACAAGAAATGGCAGATGACCAAAAATGGCAGATAATGTCTTACAAATAAGACAACCTATTCTGACTTGGACAACCTCCAGTCAGACCATATGAAGGCCTCTGATTGAGCACAAACTCCTTTGGCTCAGTCAGGACAACTTATTTATGATAGTAAAAGAAGAACGTTAGGTTCAATCGAGTGCTAGCACGATTTCCTTGAACCTAATTGAATCTCATTCAGATCAATTGAACTAGATCAGTTCAATTGATGATCACCAGATTCAAACCCTTGTTTGTGTGACCCAGTTAGGTTCAGTTCTGTATGGTAATGGGATATGTCATGATCTCTATCATAGACATCATTGAAACTCCTTTCGATGGATCAGAACTCTTCTGATTCGAACAGCTAGAATGATCGATCATCTAAATCATTCTAATTGCTCCCAAAATCCACCAGTGACACCTAGCAGTATATGGTGGCAACCCATCAGAGCTGAATGCGAACCTCTTGGTGCAGCTACCTGTGTGATTCAGTTCTTCTATCTTGAGCCCCGATCAGATTAGGGTTAAGGTGAACTCATCAAACCCTAGTCTCTGTCATATGATGTAATTATTCGATTCGAGTCCAATGTGAAAATCTAAATAGAAACTCTTTCTATTATTTCACTCTACCATGGCCATGGATTTCTGGACTTGATTCTCATGATCATCATAGGGCTACTCCTCTACCACCGAGGTAGATAGATCCCATCTTGATGCAATCCAGTTCCTACAATGAACATGCTATAGCCAACATACACCTCAGGGTTCCATATGGCTAGGAGACCGAGTAATGGTGTAGTCAAACTATAACACCCTCAAGGTGAACTGCCGATGCATCTCAGGTCAAAGAACCAGACACACTACTGCAGCATCGAGTCAGTCATTGACGAGAAGGTAGACTCCCTAATGACTACTCGAGGTGGTCACGCTCAGTGCCCTCATTCTCTAACGAGTACCTGTACTCTCGCTCCGGTGTCTCCACACCGTAGACTCAAGACTCATCTACTAAAGAGAAGCGATCGTACACCAACCTTCCGGATCAATCACCATCCTCGTGATGATCCTATGGTCGGGAGCTGTTTATGAGTTAATAATGATTATTCATGTCTTAAATTTTCAACTCTTGAAAATATGAATTATCATTACCATTAACTCAAAGGATGTATCACAGACACTAAATACACATGTGTGATAGAAAATAACCCATCTTCATTAATTATAGTCAAAAATTATAATTTTGCCCTTAGAAGTGTATTACAAGTGTCAGCCAAATTCTGGCTTCTAGGGCACATATATCTAACAATCTCCCCATTGTCCTAAAAGCCAATTGGCTACAAGTCTAAGTCCATCTTCTCAAGGTGGGCTTCGATCTTCTGCTGGGCCACGGCTTTGTAAAGTGGGTCTGCCACAATTATCTGCGCGGAGTTGACTCTCTTGACCTCAACGTAACCTTTTCAAGGTAATCACGGATGAGAATGAGTATCACCGTTTGCTTGGAACTCTTCCAGCACAAACAGTCTGCCAGATGTCAACTTTCGATCATCTATATCGACATGAAGTCCGAGTCCTGTGTATCCCTGAACTTTGGAGTTCTCCATTACCAAAGACCAACATCATATCCCTTAGTTCTTTTCAAGTACTTAAGGATACATTCAAACAGAAGTCCAGTGTTCTTCACCTGGATTTTGACTGATATCTGCTTGTTGACACTCACAGCATGGGCTATAATCAGGTCGTGTACATAGCATGGCATACATGAGGCTACCCTATTGCAGAAGCATAAGGGATCTTGCTCATGCGTTCTATTTCCTTCAGTGTGCCTGGGGCACATCTTCTTGGAAAGATGAATACCATGTCCCTGAAGGGTATTAATCCCCTCTTGAAGTTTTCCATACTAAACCTCTTTAGTACTTCCTCTATGTTACATTTTTTGTGAAAGTCCCTAGCATCCTATTCGGTCTATCCCTATAGACCTTAATTCCTAGAATAAAGGAATGCTTCACCTTGGTCTTTCATGGAGAATTCCTTAGACAACCACACCTTGGACTGATGTCAACAATGGGAATATCATTCCCAATAAGGAGGGATGTCATCCACGTACAATACGAGGAAGACAACCAACGCTCCACCTGACCCTTTTGAAAAACACATGGTTTCCTCTTCGTTTTTGGATGAAACAAACTTTTTTGATCACATCATTGAAACGAGTGTTCCAGCTCCGAGATGCTTGCTTAAGTCCATATATGGACCTTTGCAGCTTGCAAACCTTGTGATCAGTATCACTGGATGTGAAACCTAGCGGCTGTTTCCATATAGATATCTTCCTCAAGATATCCATTTAGGAATGCTGTTTTCAACGTCCATTTGCCATTAATTTCATAATCGAAATAGGCTGCAACGGCAATGCAATGAGCGGGATGGATTTTAGCATAGCTATGGGGAAAAGGTAATCCTGATAGTCAATGCCTTCACGTTGACTATAACTTTTGCCAACCAGTCTAGCCTTGAATGTCTCCACATTCCCATCTGCACCAATCTTTTCTTGAAGATCCATTTACACCCAATAGGTACTATACCTTCTGGTGGGATCTACCAAGGTCCAGACTTTGGTTTGAGTTGCATCGAGTCAATTTTCTGACTTCATTGCCTCAAGCCATTTCCTCGGAGTCGATATCTGATATCGCTCATTGTAGGTTTTTGGGATCATCACCATGAGCACCAATTACCTTATGAGGAACATTTCCTCTATATCCTCTGAAATAATACCTAAGTATCTTTCAGGGGGAACGGAAAACTCCTTTCCGATCTACGAGGTGGAGGAGGTAGTGTTCTTATTGGCTCAACCTGATTTGGTTCACTTGGTCCTTAGCTCTTTCTGCTTGTGAGACTTTCTCATCAAGCTTAATCTGCTTTCCAACGCCACTATCTCTGAATAAACTATTTTTCAAGAAATATGGCCATGTCGACTCACAATCACATTGTGGGTCTTCTGGAATGTAGAAATAGTATCCTAATGACTCTTTAGGATCATCTCTATGAATCGAGCTCTAAAGGATCTAAATCTAACTTTGTCCACTTGTTGTCTTTTGACATAAGCCGGACATCCCAAATTCTGAGATGACTCAGACTTGGTTTCTTACCAGGCCATATCTCATACGGTGTGGTAGGACGATTTTAGAGGGAACCCTATTCAGTAAATAGATTGAAGTTAATAATGAATGTCCCCAAAGAAATCTGGGAGGTCTGTGAAGCTCATCATGGATCGGAACCATATCCAAATAGAGTCGATTCTCCATTCTGAAACCACCGCCGTTGAGTTGAGGTGTTTCCTGGTGGAGTCCATTGAGAGACTATGCCATTTTCCTTAAGATAGTCTAGGAATTCCGGCTAAGGTATTCACCTCCTCGATCTGATCGAAGAACCTTAATGGGTTTTCCAGTTTGTTTTTCTACTTCATGTCTGAAATTCTTTGAACTTTTCAAAGGCTTCAGACTTATGTCTCATAAGATACACATACCCATACCTAGACAGATCATCGGTAAAGGTAATGAAGTAGACAAAATTGCCTCTAGCCGGCACATCGAAATGGGCCGCACACATCAGTATGTACTAGGGCAAGGAGATCTGTGGCCCTCTCCCCATGTCCAACAAAAGGGAGTTTAGTCTTTTGCCTTGAAGACAAGATTCACAAGTTGGATATGCCTCAAAAGTCAATGGACTCAATAGCCCATTTTTTCTCCAATTTGTTAATCTATCTTCTGCTATATGACCCAATTCTCAGGTGCCATAGATATCTGTCGTTTGGACTATCCCTAGGTTCGTTTGGCATTCACGTTTTGCTCGATAGTTAAATAGGTACATCAATATGCAACTGATAAAGACCATTAACAAGGAAACCATTTGCAATTTATTTTCTTTCATAAAGAATGTACAATGGTCCTTAAAGAAGGTGATCACATACTTCTTGTGCTAAGCATGAAACAGAAATCAAATTCCTGCTAGCTGCAGGCCACCATAATAACAGTCTTTTAAAATAAGTCTAAACCAGATGGTAATCGCAGAGGGTATGTTCCACGGCTACTGCAGCAACTCTTGCTCCATTACCGACGCGTAGGATCATGTCTCCATCCCTTCAGCCTCCTGCTATCCTCAAGACCCTGCATAGAAGTGCACAGATGAGCACTGAACCAGAGTCAAGCACCCAACTGGAATGCAGAAAAACCTAAGGTAGACTCAATAACGAGCATACCTCCAGAAGGACCTTCCTTCTTGTTCTTTAGGGTGGCCAGGTAAGTAGGGCAGTTCCGCTTCCAATGGCCGTCGCTGTTGCAATGGAAACACTTTCCTTTGCCATCGACCTTCTTCTTCGGTTCTGCCTTCTTCTTCTTTGATCCTTCTACCTTTTGCTTTTTCACAGACTTCTTTTTCTTTCCATAAGACTTTCTTTTGAAAGAAGTCCGTTCCATAGCAAGAACTGAGCCTTTAGAACCTTCATAGAAAGCTCAGCGGTAACCAGCATATTCATCAACTCGGCCAAGGAATTCTGAAGTTTATGCATGTGGTAATTCATGATGAATTGCCCATATGCATCAGTCAAGGATTGCAGAATAATATCGTTCTGCAAATCCAAGTCCAACTTCACACCGAGCTTCTCAAGCTCTTCCATGTCCTTGATCATTGTCAGACAGTGATCTTGGACTGACTGCCCATCACGCATCTTAGCCTTAAAAAGTCATTTCTTGACTTGATATTTGGCTGCGCGACTCTGTTCACCAAACATCTCCTGTAGGTGAGCCAACATTTGGCGAGCAGTCCCGATATCTTCATGTTGGCGCTGGAGCTCATCAGACATCGAGCCCAACATGTAGTATCTGGCCTTATTGTCTTCGTCAATCCATTTTTCCAGAGACGCTCTCTGTTCAGTGGATGGACAAGCTGGTAAGGTGGGAGGGTCCTGGTCCAAAACATGTGTTAACTTCTCTGAACCCAAAACAATTTTGTAGTTCCTGAGCCAATCTTTATAATTGGGTTCAGTCAGTCTATGTGTGTCTAGGATACGTGCCAGTGGGTTGGACGCAGACATTTTCCTGTAGAGAGTCAAAGATTCTAGTTAGATACTGTAATTTTGACTTGACCAATTTGTTTACGGATTTTATTTTTAAACAAATTAGCTCCCACTATTTTCTTGGATCCCTACACTCCCTTTGTAGAGATGCGAAAATCTCCGCGATTGATGATTTCTAGTGGGTGGTGCGGTCTCACCAACTGACTCATCACCTCACCTAACAGTTATTGGTGATGGGTTAGCCAATGAGTGAACAACTCTTGTTCAATGATTCTCTAATCATGGTGCACCCAAACTTGGTCTCTAATTCATGAATCTCACCGTATCCGGAATATTGATCCACTCCTTAGTTAAGTCAGACCCACCATTTGCAAGACTGGGTTCCTAATTGGGTCTCTCACCGTATCCGAAAATTGAGCCCAACTCATCCTCCAGCCCATAGCATCCAATGCCTAATAGACATGGTTGCATCTTCCCGGTGCAACTGAGCCACTGTATCCAGCCGAGAACAATCAACCCCGGGAAGGGCCCGCACGTCTACAATGGTGGAAGACCTCGGACTTAATCTTTTCTTAGGGAGAATTGATTCAGGTCTCATTAAACTAGACTTGGCTTAGTCATAACAATTATGACTAACCTAGTGGCATGGGTCAGCTCGGATTATTGACCACCTCAGATCAGAACTGTGTCAACAGATATGGCCAGGTAAGTGAGACCGGGGGAAGGAATATGCCGTTAACTCGCACAAGAACGCATTCAGGTCGAGTAGCTTCCAATTAAAAACCAGTCGGTCGTCTGTGCCAAACTTACCTTAGACACCAAATTGTTGAGTCAGAACCATTGGGTTAGCCTACAATCCAGACTCTAACCTCTGAGCCTAATTAGGTCTTGCTTGATCGTGACTCGATCTTGACCCAGACTTAATCCTATTAGGCTGGTCAATTTAAGCATTGTTGATCCCATCTAACCAACTCTTGATTCGGTTTGATCAACCGCTTAGACCTAATTGAGCTACCCAAGCCCGAACCCAGTATTATGAATATGTCTTAGATCTGAAATTCTCAATTTTAGACCTAATTGATATTCCATAAACTTAATTCTTAATTAAGTTGGGTTCATAAACAAAATATGCACAATAAATCCTAGGGTTTCAGGATCTAGGGTTTTGCAGAAAGTAAGTTTTGGGTTTCTGATTAAGGACGAACACGCAGCACCCCTACACGTCATAAGAACACCCCATCGAATGGGAAGAGAGGGCCTTTAAACCCTTCTTCGTTCTTATGACCGGACGGCCAAGAGGAACGCCTTAATCAGGAACATGTAAATCTACAAAACAGTTATAGATCTATATCATATATCTCATATACAAATTTAGATCTAATCAAGGCATATTTTGCATACATCTCATGTATCAATTCATGCATATTTTCAGATCTAAATTATCTCATAATAATCTAAAAAATTAGATTTAAATTGATCTAATAAAATAAATTCTAATCTAGATAATTATGTAGAACTATTCTACAATTAGTCTAGTCATGCATCTATCATATCTCATATGATATTTAAAATTAAATAATTTTTATTTGCTGTTTATCAGATGTTATTATAACACTTATAATATCAGAAAACAATAAATAAGAAGATCTAAAATATGATTTAATCATATTAAATCAAAGACATGTAAAACTATTCTATAGAACTATTCTATTCTAGAACTAGTCATGCATATCTTCATGTTCTTAGATCCAAATCATTTAATTTTAATTTTTCTGATTTTAGATCTGATCACATCTCATGTGACATCTGAAATCATGTTATTAAAATAAAATTAAAATCAGATCTAAACAATCTAGAACCATGGCTCTGATACCAGTTGAAGGGAAATCCTGATTTCCCGGTCCAGGTTCGTCCAGATCTGATTAGATCAAAGAGATATATTTCAAAAATTTTCTCTTGATCTTAATCAGATCTTGATATGTTTCAGATCTAATTCTTATTATTTTAATAAATAAAATAAAATAAGATAAATTAAATCAAATTCAATTTACCTGGTTTGGGTAATCCTATTATCCTGTAGATGATCCTGATTGCAGCGGAAGGTTCTGGATCTTAGCCACGCAAGCGCCTGGCCTCTACCAGTATCCACTCAGGTTGGATCTGGAGAACCTCTTCTTCTCTATCACACCTTCAAAAATCAGATCTGGATCTGATCTGGAGGATCTTCAAAACTCTTTTGAAGATCTGCAGTCGTCCTTTTGCAGCAGCACAGCCTTCTTGCTTTTGATCGCCTTTCCTTGATCTGAATCGCACCAAACTAAGTCCAAAACACCTTTTGGACGTGGAGAGCAAGGGGAGAAGAGAGTATGGCATGGAGAAGGAGGGGAGAGGCAGCCTTGGGCGTGGGAAATCTCTATTGAATTCACTTAGACTTAGGATTAGGGTTGGGCGCAGGGTCTTATTTATAGACTAAGCGTGATCCAACTCCTCTTCCTCTCAACCAATCACAACCCTTTGTGAAATCAGATCTAAATCTGATTGGTTGAAAAAGAGACCCCTGGATTCCTCCTTAGAGGGTGCCTAAGACCAGTCAAACTAGATTCTTAGTAGAACTCTAATTGGAATCCTAAAGGGAGGTGGAGTCCTTGTCCAACAAGGACTCCTAGGCGCCTCCTACTTGGGCTCACGCCACCCTTGGCGTGCGCCCTTCTCCTTGCCAGGTTCTGGCAGGGGGACAAGCCCCCACCAGCTCTCCAATAGGTGCATGACATGTGGTCACAAGTCAAAGGGTCAATGGTCAACGTTTGACCAGTCAAACGTAGACTTTTGACCAAAGTCAAAGAACAAGAAATGGCAGGTGACCAAAAATGGCAGGTAATGTCTTACAAATAAGACAACCTATTCTGACTTGGACAACCTCCAGTCAGACCATATGAAGGCCTCTGATTGAGCACAAACTCCTTTGGCTCAGTCAGGACAACTTATTTATGATAGTAAAAGAAGAACGTTAGGTTCAATCGAGTGCTAGCACGATTTCCTTGAACCTAATTGAATCTCATTCAGATCAATTGAACTAGATCAGTTCAATTGATGATCACCAGACTCAAACCCTTGTTTGTGTGACCCAGTTAGGTTCAGTTCTGTATGGTAATGGGATATGTCATGATCTCTATCATAGACATCATCGAAACTCCTTTCGATGGATCAGAACTCTTCTGATTCGAACAGCTAGAATGATCGATCATCTAAATCATTCTAATTGCTCCCAAAATCCACCAGTGACACCTAGCAGTATATGGTGGCAACCCATCAGAGCTGAATGCGAACCTCTTGGTGCAGCTACCTGTGTGATTCAGTTCTTCTATCTTGAGCCCCGATCAGATTAGGGTTAAGGTGAACTCGTCAAACCCTAGTCTCTGTCATATGATGTAATTATTCGATTCGAGTCCAATGTGAAAATCTAAATAGAAACTCTTTCTATTATTTCACTCTACCATGGCCATGGATTTCTGGACTTGATTCTCATGATCATCATAGGGCTACTCCTCTACCACCGAGGTAGATAGATCCCATCTTGATGCAATCCAGTTCCTACAATGAACATGCTATAGCCAACATACACCTCAGGGTTCCATATGGCTAGGAGATCGAGTAATGGTGTAGTCAAACTATAACACCCTCAAGGTGAACTGCCGATGCATCTCAGGTCAAAGAACCAGACACACTACTGCAGCATCGAGTCAGTCATTGACGAGAAGGTAGACTCCCTAATGACTACTCGAGGTGGTCACGCTCAGTGCCCTCGTTCTCTGACGAGTACCTGTACTCTCGCTCCGGTGTCTCCACACCGTAGACTCAAGACTCATCTACTAAAGAGAAGCGATCGTACACCAACCTTCCGGATCAATCACCATCCTCGTGATGATCCTATGGTCGGGAGCTGTTTATGAGTTAATAATGATTATTCATGTCTTAAATTTTCAACTCTTGAAAATATGAATTATCATTACCATTAACTCAAAGGATGTATCACAGACACTAAATACACATGTGTGATAGAAAATAACCCATTTCATTAATTATAGTCAAAATTATAATTTTGCCCTTAGAAGTGTATTACAAGTGTCAGCCAATTCTGGCTTCTAGGGCACATATATCTAACAGGAGGTTCGTCTTCTGGTTCTCGATCCTTTAGGAAAGGAAAGAAGAACAAGAAGAAGAAAGCCAAGAAGTTGCATGTTCATGCTAGGACGCCTGTGCGCCTCAGACCCCAAAGACCAAGCTCGATAAGGGTGAAGCAGAATGCTTCTTTCGAAGAAGCGGGAGCACTGAAAGAGGAACTATCCTCAATACATTGCCTTCCTGGATCCTAACAGGTAGAGAAAGAAGCAAGCTATTGCTGGGCAAGGTATTTATATGATAAATCCTTGCAATTTCTCTATTTGTGATATTACTGACTGGGTATTGTATATCGATAGCCCTTACCATATTTATAATTTGTTGTAGGGATTGTAGGTCAGTAAAAGATTTGAGCAAGGTGAGAGATTCCTGAACATTGGAGATGGAAAACCAGTTTTAGTTCTAGCTTTAGGAATTTTGAAACTTGTATTTGAATCTCATACCATTGTTCTTAGTGATTGTCATTTCTATCCTAGTTTTTTTTTTAAATATCATTTATGTAGTCCTTTTGGCCATGAACAATTATGAAATTTTAATAAAGAAACAAGTTTGTAATATCATTGTGAATGGTATTACTGCTTTCCATGGATAATTGAACAATAGTGTATATATGTTATCACAACCTATTAATGTAGTCTATTCTACTGACAAGCACCCTAGATTAGATAGTGTATCAGATATCTACTTATGGCACTATAGACTAGGTCATATAAACAAGAATAGGATAAATAGGTTGACTCAAGAGGAAATCCTCGAAGTCAATGATTGTGAATCACTTCCAACCTGTGGGTCCTATCTTCTTGGTAAAATGATCAAGTCATCTTTTACTGAAAAAGATGAGAGAGCCAATGAGCTCTTAGGTCTAATACATACTGATGTATGTGGACCAATGAGCACAAGTGCTAGAGATGGATATGTCTACTTCATCACTTTCATAAATGATATATCCAGATATGGATATGTCTATCTGATGAAACATAGGTCAGATTCTTTTGAAATGTTCAAACGATTCCGAAGTAAAGTAGAGAAACAAACTGGGAAGAGTATTAAAACTCTTCAATCTGACCGAGGAGTTGAATATCTTTTTGGTGAGTTTCTCACGTATCTAGGAGAGAATGGAATTCTCTTCCAATGTACTCCTCCTGGAACACCACAACATAATGGTGCGTCTGAAAGGAGGAATCAAACTCTATTAGACATGGTCTAATCCATGATGGGATTTGCCAACTTACCGATATCCTTCTAGGGATATTCACTCGAATCAGCTTGTTATCTATTAAATAGGGCTCCAAGTAAGTCTGTAGTTAAAACCCCATATGAGATATGGATAGGGCGTAAGTCAGCACTTTCACATCTTAGGATTTGGGGGTGCCCAGCTTATGTCAAATAGTTAGTTACAGACAAATTTGGACCTAGGTCTGACAAGTGTACATTCATAGGGTACCCAAAAAAGACCAAAGGATACTATTTTTACCATGCTGATGAACAAAAGGTGTTCGTCAGTCTTAGGGCAACCTTTTTGAAAAAGAAGTTTCTTGATGAAGGAACTGTTGCCTCTAAGGTTGATCTTGATGAAGTTCAACAGGTAGAAAGTCCGACATAGAATGTTGAACCTAAGTCGAATTTGATCAGATCGGATCCGAAGCCTAGTGAACCTGCACCATTAAGACGATCCGGTAAAGTACCCCACCATCCAGATAGATACTATGGATTCTTGGTCTAGGATGATGATCCCATCGAACTCGATGGAAATGATGAGAACCCGATCACTTATATGGATGCGACGTAAAGATCCAACTCTGAGAAATGGCAAGAAGCCATGAGATCCAAAATGAATTTCATGCAGGTCAATGATGTATGGACATTAGTTGACCCACCTGAAGGGGTTAAACCCATTGGATGTAAATGGGTTTTCAAAAGAAAAAAGGGCGCAGATAGAAAGATGGAGACCTATAAAGCCCGTCTGGTTGCCAAGTGGTATCATTAATGTTATGGTATTGACTATGATGAGACATTCTCCCCTGTGGCAATGCTCAAGTCTATTCGGATCTTGCTTGTGTTGGGAATATGCGCTCTTCCCACACGGATCGGCATGGCCGCCAGTGATTAGCCAAGCAACAAGGAAGTACTTCTTAGAGGTCTTTACGGAAGCTCGATCAAATAAATCAAGGAATAGAAAAGAAGAGAAGAAAAGATTTTTGAAAGAAAAGAGCTTTTATTCAATATATTTCAGCACTCTAATAATCTTGACCTATTTGTAGTATGTATACTTTACAAAGGGTCAAGCCCAAGCTCACAAAAAAACTCTCCAAATCCAAACAACCCACATACCCAAAATAATAACCCACAAAAACTGAGCTGGCCCAATTTCAGACTGAGTTGGCTAACCTACGACTGGGTCGGCTCAGTCCTAGACTGAGCCGACCCAATTGTGTACCTTGCCAATAGTCCAAAAATATTGCTTTCTATCTGAATTTTCCTCTGAGACATAGCCGATCCAGTTGTGTACCATGCCAATAGCCCGAAAATGCTATTTTCTATTTGGATTTTTCTTTGAGACCTAGCTGACCTAGTCATGGACTAAGCCAACCCAGTTTCCAACTGAGCCAGCTCAGTCTTAGAGTGAGCTGGCCCAGTTTCTGAACTTTACTATTGAGATTGAATCTTTTTCTGCCTCGCTCCCATCTTCTCATGATCTATCTTCTCATATTTTCAAGACTTGGGAGTGCCACTTCTAAGCTCACATTCTCCACCTTGGTACTTTCAAATCCTTGTGAACTCATCTCTTCTCAACAGATCCATCCGTACCATATATCTTTGAAAGCTATCTTTGGAGAGTACCTTCATGAGTGCATTAGACTGATTCTCCTTAGTATGGACCTTCATCAGTTCCACTTCACCATCCTACACCATCTCTTTGATCCTATGGTACCTCACATCTATATGCTTTTTGCGTGCAAGATAGATTAAATTCTGTGCCAACAATAAAGTACTCTAACTATCACTGAATAGTGTAACCTTGCTCTGCTCCAACCCCAACTCATTAATCAGCCTCCTAAGCCAAAGGGCTTTCTTTGTAGCCTCCGTTATCCCAATGTACTCGACCTCTATGGTAGATAAGGTGGTGATTGACTGAAGGATTGATCTCCAAGACACCGATCCACCATATATGCAGAAGAGGTATCCAGTAGTAGACCTCTTTGTATCAAGATCACCAGCATAATTTGCATCAACAAATCCTTCCAGAGGACCTGAACCTTCACAAATCTTCATAGATTATTCCCCAAATCCTCTCGACTGCCCACCAAACACCAAACCATAATTCCTTATTCCATGCAGATATCTCAATATTCATTTCAATGCTTTGTTCCTTACCAGGGTTAGCCATGTATCTACTAACCGTGCTAACAGCATGTGCTATATCTGGTCTACAGCATACCATAGTGTATATCACACTGCCTACAGCAATTGCATAAGGGATTCATTCCATATATTCTCTCTTCTCTTCTGATCAGGGGCACTGTAACTTGGAGAGAGACATATGGCTCGGCAATGGCATCTCTGCCGGTTTGGCCATCTCCATCCCAAACCTCTCCAAAACTTTTTGGACATACTTTTCTTGTGACAAATGGAGCACTCCTTGCACCTATCTCTGCAAATCTCCATTCCAAGGATTTTCTCAGATGGATCCAAATCTTTCATCTCAAATTTAGATGATAATGTCTTTTTCAATCTTTTCACAACATTCATGCTTCTACTAGGTATGAGCATATCATCTACATATAATAATAGATACAGGGCATCCTCCTCATCTACATCCTTGACGTAGACACAACAATCATGTTCACATCTACTGAAACTCAGGCTTAAGACAAAGCTATCAAACCTTCGATACCACTGATAAGGGGATTGTTTCAAGCCATATAAGGACTTTTTGAGTAAACACACATTTTCTTCCTATCCCATCTCCATGAAATCATCTGACTGCTTCATGTAGATTCTTTTCTCCAAAGTCCCATGAAGGAAGGCCGTCTTCATGTCCATCTATTCCAATTCCATGTAATGTTGTGCCATAAGTGACAGCAAAGCTCGAATAGGTGTATGATGTACCATAGGAGAAAAAATTTCTATGTAGTCAATTCCTACCCTTTGTGAGTATCCCTTTGCTACCAGCCTTGCTTTGAATCTGACTTCACCTTATTCTGAAGGTGCTTCTTCCTTTGTGAACACCCACTTTGAGCCAATAGGTCGAGCACCCTTTGGAAGATCCACCAGCTGTCATGTCTGATTCTTCTCAAGTGATTCCATCTCCTCCATCATGGCCAACATCCATGAATCATGATCCTCACTCTCCATGGCCTCTGCATAATTCTCTGAATCTCTATTAGTAGTGATGAGCGTATAGGAGATAACCTCATCAATGCCACCATATGTTGCTAGGTGTCACTGGTGGATTTTGAGAGTAATTAGAATGATTTAGATGATCAATCATACCAATTATCAAAATCAGAAAAATTCTGATCCATCGGAAGGTATTTCAATAATGTCGATGATAGAGATCGTGATATATCTTATTACCATATGGAACTGAATCTAACTGGGTCACACAAATAAGAGTTTCGATCTAGATATCATCAATTGGACTAATGCAGTTCAATTGATTTGAATTAGATTCAATTAGGTTTAAAAAAATCATGCTAGCACATGATTGAGCCTAATGTTCTCCTTTAATTATCATTAAAGTTTGTCTTGACTGAGCCAAATGTGACTTGGCTCACTCAGGTACCTTTACATGGTCTGACTGGAGCTTATCCGAGTTAGAAAAGGATTGTCTTAAGTTATGAGATAAATTTGAGATAACACTTATCATTTTTCGTCACCTGCTAAATCTTGTCTTTTGACTTTGGTCAAACGTTGACCTTTGACACTTAGACATCTGCCCATGTGTCATGCACCCATAGAAGAGAAGATGGGACTTTGTCCTCTAACTAAAAAGAGGAAAGAGAGGGGGCCCATGCCTAGGGAGGCATGCACCCAAAGATGATGATGCCTGGAGTCCCATATAGATGGGACTCCAGGTTACTTCATGCAGTCTACCTAGGTGGTGCCAAAGACTTATCTTTGATCAGTCTTGGCACCATCTAAGGATGATTTAGAGGGGCTCTCAACTGATTGGATTAGATGATGTCATCCCACCAATCAGATTTAGATCTGATTGCACAAAGGCCATGATTGGCTGGGATGATGTGGCACTACATGGCGCAATAGGGTCTATAAAAACCCTGTCTGCATTAAGATCTAAAAAAAGCTTGACCCATTGCCCATGCCACAAGGCTGCCCCTCTTCCTCCTCCATGCCACCTTTAGGTATTCTCTCTCCTATCTAGGCCCAAGAATTTTTGGGCACAAGTTTGGTGCGATCCAAGCAAGACAAAGGCAACAGGAAAAAGAAGAAGGCAGCATTGCTACAAGAGACAACTCACATCTTCGAATGGAGTTTTGAAGATCTTCAAAATCAAATCCAGATCTGATTTTTGGAGAAGTGATAAAAAAGAAGAAGATCTCTAAATCCTACCCAAGTGGATACCGATAGAGGCCAGGCACTTACGTGGCTAGATCAAGAACCTTAGGCAGACATCAGGATCATCACAGGATAATCAGATTACCCGCAATAAGATAAAATTAAATTAGATTTAATTTATTCTTGGTTTTATTTTATTTTCTTAGATCAATAATATCATATCTAAAAAGTCTCAGATCTGATCTAGATGGAAGAGAAAAATTTTTGAAATATTTTTCTTGATCCAATCAGATCTGAACGAACTTGATCCAAAAAACTAGGTTTTTTCTTCACATATACGTAGAAGAGGTATCCAGTAGTAAACCTCCTTGTATCAAGATCACCAGCATAATTTGCATCAACAAACCTTTCCAGAGAACCTAAACCTTCACACATCTTCATAGATTGTTCTCCAAATCCTTCCGGCTGTCCACCAAATACCAAACCATAATCTCTTGTTCCATGTAGATATCTCAATATCCATTTCAATGCTTTTCAGTGTTCCTTCTCAGGGTTAGCCATGTATTTACTAACCATAATCATAGCATGTGCTATATCTGGTCTACAGCACATCATAGTGTACATCACACTGACTACAACATTTGCATAAGGGACTCATTCCATGTACTCTCTTTCCTCTTCTGACTGGGGGCACTATAACTTAGAGAGAGACATATGGCTCGATAATGGCATCTTTACAGATTTGACCTTCTCCATCCCAAACCTCTTCAGAACATTCCGGACTAACTTTCCTTGTGACAAATGGAGCACTCCTTTGCATCTATCTCTGCAAATCTTCATTCCAATAATTTTCTCAGCTGGATCCAAATCTTTCATCTCAAATTTAGATGATAATACCTTTTTAAACTTTTTCACAGCATCCATGCTTCTACTGATTATGAGCATATCATCTACATACAAAGACTTAAACCTTCGATACCACTGATGTAGACACAACAATCATGTTCACATCTACTGAAACCCAAGCTCAAGACAAAGCTATCAAACCTTCGATACCACTGATGAGGGGATTATTTCAAGCCATACAAAGACTTCCTGAGTAAACACACCTTTTCTTCCTATCCCATCTCCATGAAACCATCTGGCTGCTTCATGTAGATTCTTTTCTCCAAAGTTCCATGAAGGAAGGCCATCTTCACGTCCATCTATTCCAATTCCATGTTATGCTGTGCCACCAGTGACAGCAAAATTCAAATAGATGTATGACACACCATAGGAGAGAAAATTTTTGCGTAGTCAATCCCTTCCCTTTGTGAGTATTCTTTTGCTACTAGCGTTGCTTTTAATCTGACTCCATCTTGTTCTGAAGGTGCTTCTTTCTTTGTGAACACCTACTTTGAGCCAATAGGTCGAGCACCCTTGGAAGATCCACCAGCTGCCATGTCTAATTTTTCTCAAGTGATTCCATCTCCTCCATCATGGCCTGCATCCATGAATCATGATCCTTACTTTTCATGGCCTCTGCATAATTCTTTGGATCTCCATTAGCAGTGATGAGTGCATAAGAGATAACCTCATCAATGCCATATCTGATTGGTCTCCTAATAGTATGCTGGGGCTTATGCAAAGCCACTCCCATTAGCATATCTTTGCCTAATGTCTGTGGCTGCTCCTGCACATCTATCTAAACTGTTGGCCCTCCATGCTGATTTTTAATCGGAGATAATATTTTTCTACCCAGCTCCACCTCAATAGGAACACTCCTGTAAGTGGATGTAACCTGCATGCCATCATTCTCTGATTAGCCACCGCTGTTCACCTTTATTTTTCTAATTCCATCTATCCCAGACCTCCTCAAGATGCTTGTGTCATCAAAGATAACATCCCTACTGATCACTGACTTCTGTGGCTGAGAGTCCCACAGTAGGTACCCCTTGACTCCTTGTGGATATCCTATGAATGTCATCTTTTAAGATTTTGGGTCCAATTTGCTCCTCTTGGTTGCCTCCATATTTCATAGGCTGTGCAATTGAAGACTTTTAGATAGCCAAGCTCTACCTTCTTTCCACTCTAGACCTCTTCTAGAATGCCTCCATTCAGCTTATAATGAGGGGACCTATTCACAAGAAAATAAGAAAAAATTAGAGCATCACCCCAAAAGAACTTTGGGAGTGATATCTGCAGCCTCAAATTCCATGCCTTCTCGATCAGTGTCCGGTTCATCCTCTCCGCGATACCATTCTGCTGGGAAGTCATCCTCACCGTGTAATGGAATTTGATGCCATTTTCCTTACAGTACCTTCTAAACTCCAAACTAGTATACTCCCATTCATTCTCCAACCTCAGACACTTTACCTGTCTTCCTAACTCCTCTACTTTAGCTCTTCAGGCTTTAAACTGGGCAAACACCTCTGATTTTTCTCTGATCAGATAAACCCATACCTTTCTTAAGAAATCATCAATAAAAGTAACAAAGTATTTTGCCCCACCTCTAGCTGATACAGGAGCTAGTCCCCACACATTCGAGTGCACTAAATCCAGCACTCTCTCACTACACTTGGTACTTCTGACAAACTTCACCCTATGCTGTATGCCAAAGATACACGGCTCATGAAGATCTGTGCCCTCCTTCTTTAGGATTGGGATCATACCTCTTTTGCTTAGTTTTGTAAGCCCATGGTCACTCATATGACCCATCCGATAGTGCCACAGTCGATATAAAATTTGCTCCTCCTGTGCCGCTGCTAGCACCTCTGCACTATCATTTACCACTGAGCCTTCCATTCTATAAAGATTGTTGCTCAGTTTTCTATCTCTCATTACCATCAAAGCTTCATTGAAAATTTTTAGACATTCACTCCCATCCTGGCTACTAAAAGCATAACCCTGCTCCTCCAAGTAGCCAAAAAAAATCAAATTCTTTTTCAACTATAGTACATGCTTGACATTTGATGATGTACGAATGATCCCGTCATACATCCTCACCCTGATAGAGCCAATTCTAGCTACATTGCATGGGTGATCATCTCCAAAGCTGACACTTCTACCATCGACCTTCTAGTAGGTAGCAAACCACTTCTAATAAGAAGTATAGTGGTGCAAGTATGTTGAATCTAATATCCACATAGTATTACACTCTATGGATCCATCTGATATAACTAACAGATTTTCTCCACTACTCATAGAAGCTGTATCATCTTTCCTATTGGCCTTCTCTTTTTCTGATCTCAAAAGGGGATAATTTTTTCCTAGGTGTCCAGGCTGATGATATTTATAACATTTCAATGTCATCTTTCTCTGATCGTGAGACTTTGACCTACCCTTGGATTTTTCTCTTATCTTCTCCTTTGATCTTTCCTGTCATTCGTTCATGGCCAAGATCTCACAGACTTAGGGTCTCCCTTGAAGATCTTCTCCCTTTGCTTATTTGATCTGAGCACACCAATAACCTCTTCATAGTTTAGGATCTTCTTTCCATATACTAAAGTTGTTATTAGACCATCATACAAACCTAGGAGAGAACATAATAGCAGCAATGCCCGATCCTCCTCATCGATCTTCACATTCAAACTCATCACCTCAGAACACACCCGATTGAACCTTTGGATATGTGCAACAAGATCTCCATCTTCGGGAATCCTCAGACTATACTGCTATTTCTTCAACCACAGCTTGTTCGTCATGTTCTTCCCCATGTATGTGTTCTCCAATCTCTCTCAGAGCTTCTTTGCCATAGTCTCTGTACAAACCTCGAGCAAAACCTGATCGGCCAAGCACATACAGATTGTGCTAAAAGCAATTTCCTCCAACTCTTTCAAATCCTCGACACTGATCTTTTTTGGCCTTTCTTTTGTCAAGACCTTGTAGATCCTCTACTGAACCAACAAGTCCTTTACTCTTTGCTGCCATAGAGTAAAGTTTTTCTTGCCATCGAACTTCTCAAAATCTATCTTGAATCCACTTGATCCCATGACTTCAAACAAGTCAAGAGTAGATCCCTAACATCCTTCACGATCACACACCAGTAAAACTATCCTTCATAGATGATCTAACTAGCCCTAGATCCTCTTTTCAAACTTCTGTATCATCGTTCCTTCAAGTAAACAATCTCCACCTCAATTTAGAGACAACCACGAAGCAAACTAGAAGTTTTTAGGATAAAACTTGGTGCAACATATTCTGGATGTAGTAAATCCTAGGTGTCTTCCTTCCTTCCATGCAACACAGCTCTGATACTAAATATTGGGAATATGCACTCTTCCTACATGGATCGACGTTGCTGTCGATGATTAGCCAAGCAACAAAAAAGTACCTCTTAGAGATCTCAACGGAAGCTCGATCAAGTAAATCAAGAAATAGAGAAGAAGAGAAGAAGAGATTTTTGGGAGAAAAGAGCTTTTATTCAGTATATTTCAGTACTCTAACAATCTTGATCTATTTTCAGTATATATACTTTACAAAGGGTCAAGCCCAAGTTCATAGAAAAACTCTTCAAATCCAAACAACCCACATACATAAAATAATAACTCATGAAAACTGAGCCAGTCCAGTTTTAGACTGAGCCAGCTAACCTATGACTGGATTGGATCAATCCCAGAGTGGGTTGACTTAGTCTCAGACTGAGCCAACCTAGTTATGTATCGTGCCAACAGCCCAAAAATGTTACTTTTTGTCTGGATTTTTCTCTGAGACCTAGCCATCCCAGTCCAAAACTGAGCCGACCCAATTTTTAACTGAGCTAGCTCAGTCTCAGAGTGAGCCAACCCAGTTTCTAAACTTTACTATTGAGACTGATTCTTCTTCCGACTCACTCCCATCTTTTCATGACCTATCTTCTCATATTTTCAAGACTTGAGAATGCCACTTCTGAGCTCACAACTTATCATTATTGTCCATCTGGATTATGAGATCTGGCAGATGGATGTGAAGATAGCTTTCCTAAATGGAGAGTTGGCTGAAGAGATGTATATGATACAACTTGAAGGATTCACATCCATAGATGAGTCCAAGGTGTGCAAGCTTCAGAGATCCATTTATGGATTGAAGCAGGCATCTCGGAGTTGAAACATGCATTTTGATAAAGTGATTAAAACATATGGCTCTATATAGAATGGAGAAGAACCCTACATTTACAAATGGGCAAATGGTCCAGTAGTGGTATTTCTTATTTTGTACGTGGACGATATTCTCTTAATCGAGAATGACATCCACGCACTATAAGAAATAAATTCTGATTGTCATCACAGTTCTCCATGAAGAACTTGGGTGAAGCATCCTACATCTTAGGGATGATGATCTATAGGGATAGATCTAAAAAGATGCTTGGTATATCCCAATCCACGTACATAGAAATTATGCTGAAGAGGTTCAGCATGGAGAATTCCAAAAAGGGCTATCTTTCGATAGGCCAAGAAATTTCTCTCTCTAAGAAGGATTATCCAACAACTCCTGAAGAGAGAGAGTGTATGAGTAGAATTTCATATGCTTCAATAGTGGGGTCTATTATGTATGTAATGATATGTACGAGACCAGACGTGGCATACTCACTAGGAGTAGTGAGTAGATACCAGTTTGACCCTGGAGAAATTCACTGAAAGGTGGTTAAAATCATCCTTAAGTATTTGAGAAATATAAAGAACCAATGGTTGATTTGTGGTGGGTCAGATCTGAAACTTATGGGGTTTACAAACTCCAGCTTTCAATTTGATCAAGATGATAGTAAAAGTATATCAGGGTATATCTTTACCCTAAATAGTGGAGCCATCTGCTAGAAAATTTTCAAGTAGCATATAGTCGCTGACTCTGTTTGCGAAGCAGGATATATGGCAGCATCAGATATAGTAAAAAAAGCTATGTGGTTGAGAAAGTTCATCACTAAGATTGGAGTAGCACCCTCCAACGATGGTCCAGTCCTACTCTACTGTGATAGCATTAGCGCCATAGCTCAAGCAAAAAAATTGAAGGCACACCAACGAACAAAGCACATTCTATGTCACTTCGATTTGATCTGTGAGATCGTGGATCATGGTGACGTCGATCTTTAGAAGATCGATAGAAAGGAGAACCTAGCTGACCCCTTCACTAAAGCCTTGGCAATCAAGGAGTTCGACAATCATAAGTCGAAGATGGGCATTAGATACTATGCCGAGTGACTTTAGGACAAGTTGGAATTGTTGAAAATTATGTTCCAATGCCAATCATCAACCTATTGATGGTTGAGCTATTTTATAATTATAATTAATTTATTAATTAATAAAAATATTTTGGCATCTTTTTCATCATAAGTTTACATCTTCTAATGAACTCCATTGTTGTGGTGAAGTCCTTAGGACTGTTTAGTTTCGATAAAGAGAAGATTTATCGATTAGTTTTTAAATGAGTTCATGACCAAATGATAGGCTGTTAATTAGGACAACAGCGTCTATCGAGCATAGATCACTATATACCATATAGGTTGGTTGTCCTCTTAATCAAGGAGTGGAGACACTGGTATGGCATATAGGTGAGATGTATGGGTACATCATCATTGAACATGACCAACTTCAGAATATTTTGCTGTTGAGAATGTCTCTAATGGGATATAGGTATAAGTATCTCTTAGACCTGAGATTACCTCAGTGACTTACAAACAACTCACTATGCTTTGGTATCGGACTAACTGAATTTCTAATTTGGCAATGGAAGACTTCTGGGCATAGTTAAATACTTGCGAAGTCGGAGTGTGACCAAGATGTACTTAACCACTCCAAGAGTTGGTGAAGAATGTATCACTGTATTTCAATAGGGAAAATCCTTGGCTAGGATAATCCATCAGATGGATTTGATATTTTGAATTACAATATGGACAATCTGATCAGATTGGATAGTTGAACTTTGATGTGTCCTACAAACATTATGGTCAAGGGGATGAATTATATGGAGACTATATCTATATGAGTTCTAAGGATGATGTTCTACACCTTCGACCTATCCGACCGTTGGATATCATTACTAGATGGTCACTTCGATTGGTACAAAAATTTATTTTTATGCTATCAATTTAGGTTCAAACCTATGAGGTCACACACATTAGAGCTTATGATCTGATCGATGGTTAATCAACGATTAAGAATCATTCTAGGATTAAACAATCAATACGATTGGTGTTTAACCTAGTGCAAGTGTTACAGGAGGATCGATTAGCAATTAGATTGCTAATTATCTTAATTTGATTAAGCAAATAGGTTAAAATTAAGTCTAATTAAATATGATTTAGTTAAATTTGATTTGGGCTTGATTGGATCAAGTCCAATTGGTTTATTGGATAAGCCAAGTGTAAGGAAGAACTAGTCCCAGTCTAACTAAGACTCGGATTAACCCAATTTTTTAATTTGATTAAAAAATAAATAAAAATTTAATTTAATTTAATTTAATTAAGTCTTTAAATGGGTTAGGATCTTATTTAATTCAGTTAGTTTAATCTAAATTTTATTTGGTTAAAAGATCTTGTTTGACCAAGTCAAAATAGGAGTCTTAGTGTGACTAGGACTCCCTATCTCCTTGCACCACCCTGGTCCCAATGCCCTCCATACCTATTTTTTAGTTATTTTACATGAAAAATTCTTTTCTTCCTAATTTTCATTCCTCCTATCTCCCTCTAAGTCATATTTGG
Organism: Cocos nucifera; assembly: GCA_006176705.1. Classification (NCBI taxonomy): domain Eukaryota; kingdom Viridiplantae; phylum Streptophyta; class Magnoliopsida; order Arecales; family Arecaceae; genus Cocos; species Cocos nucifera. Next base: position 97,124 of record QRFJ01000751.1, read on the forward strand.
AAGTTAGGTGGAAGACCGAGTTAAAGGAGGAATTGGTTTTGCTTAGGATTCTATGAGATAGAATCCTTATTGACCAAAATATCTTCCCTTGAGTACCACCAACTTTTTTAATTAATTCTTCTCTTATTCTATGAAAATAATCATTTTTTTTGTACACCCTTCCTTGCTGGTCTACGTCAAAAATTATGGAGGAGACGCCCAAGAGTTGGGCGCCCCAACAACTTCCCATGTTTGGATATTCTTAGTCTAAAAGTTTGACATAACTTGGACTCTTCTTTTGCTCTATTTATTGAATGAATTTTGTTCTAATTTTTTTATGAAATACAAAACTTTAGAAGAGGTTTGGGGTGTGCCAAAATCAGAGGAAGAGGGTGAAGGAACCAGATCTAGGGTTTCACAGGTAGATCTTGAAACATTTTCAAGATCTTGCAGCGGAAGACATAAATAAATCTAAAATTTATTTAAATAATCATGTAAACACCTAGATCTCAAATCTATTACATGATTAAGGTATGATATTAAATTAAAAATTAAAATCAAATAAGAAAGAAAAAGATTGATCAAATTAACCTAGATCTACACTACATCAAATACACGTATGAAGTTTATAGATCAGATCTATTACCTGAGCAAGTTTAGGTGTTCTAACTTACTGATATGCATTTGAGGATGAAGTCATGAGCCACACATGCATCCAGCTTCTAGGAGTCATCCACACGAGCCTACGATCTCTGATCCGAAGTCCAATGCAGGAAATCAGCACAGCATGCTAGTACTATGCTGATCCTTCTTCGATAGTCGATCCGATGCTCCCTTCTTCAAAATTTAGACTTTTCAAAATATGAGAAGAAAGATGAGAGTTTATTGATTTGAGACTCTCTAAGAAAAAACTCAAAAGAAAGGAGGAGAGATTGAAAATAAAACAGCCCTAGAAGAAGATCTTCTTCTTCTTCTTCTTTCTCTCACCTAGACACCTAGTTTGGTGCCTATGGAAACCCCACGCCCAAGGACCCTCTTCCTCTAATTTTTGCACACCCCAAACCTCTCCTAAAGCTCTATATTTCATAAAATAATTAGGATAAAATTAATCCAATAAATAGGGAAAAAGAAGAGTCCAAGTTAGGTCAAATTCCTAGACTAGGAATATCCAAACATGGGAAGTTGTTGGGGTGCCCAACTCTTGGGTGCCTCCTCCATAATTTTTGGCATGGATCAGCAAGGGAGGGCACACAAAAAAGAAGATTATTTTCATAAAATAAGAGAAGAATTAATTAAAATAGGGAGCGACACTGAAGGAAAGATGTTTTGGTCAATAAGGATTCTATCTCATAGAATCCTAAGCAAAACCAATTCCTCCTTTGACTTGGTCTTCCACCTAACTTCCAAATATGGGTTGAAGGGATAGAGGGGGCATGAAAATTAGGAAGAAAGGGATTTTCCATGAAAAATATCTAAAAAATAGGTATGGGGGTCATTTGGACCAAGGTGGCGCAAGGAGAAAGAGAGTCCTAGTCACACTAGGACTCCTATTTTGACTTGGTCAAACAAGATCTTTCAACCAAATAAAATCAAGATTAAACCAATCTAATTAAATAAGGCCCTAACCCATTTAATGATTTAATTAAATTATATTTAATTCTAATTTATTTTCTAATCAAATTAGATAATTGGGTTAATCCGAGTCCTAGTTAGACTAGGACTAGTTCTTTCTTGCACTTGGCTTATCCAATAAACCAATTGAACTTGATCCAATCAAGCCCAAACTAAATCTTATTAAATCATATTTAATTAGACCTAATTTTAACCTATTGGCTTAGTCATATTAAGCCAATTAGTAATCTAATTGCTAATCGATCCTCTTGCAACACTTGCACTAGGTTAAGCACCAATCGTATTGATTGTTTAATCCTAGAATGATTCTTAATCGTTGATCAACCATTCGATCAGATCATAAGCTCTATTGTATGTGACCTCAGAAGTTCGAACTTAAGCCAGTAGCATAGAAATAAATTTTTATTCCAATCGAAGTAACCATCTAGCAATGATACCCGATGGTCAGATAGTTTGAAGGTGTAAAACACCATCCTTAGAATCCGTGCAGATATAGTTTTCATATAATTCAACCCCTTGAGCACAATGCTTGTAGGACACATCAGAGTTCAATTGTCAACTCTAATTTAGTTGTCCATATTGTATTTCAAAATACCAAATCTATCTGATGGATTACCCTAGCCAAGATTTTGCTATATTGAAATACAGTGATACATTCTTCTCCAACTCTTAGAGTGGTCAATTCCATCTTGATCATACTCCAACTTTGCAAGTACTTGACTATGCCCAGAATCCTTCCATTACTGAATTAGAAATTCAGTTAGTTCAGTACCAAAGCACAGTGAGTTGCTTGCATGTCACTAAGGTGATCTCAGGTCTAAGGGATACTTATACCTATATTCCATCAGAAATATTCTTGACAGTAGAATGCTCTAGAGTTGGTCAAGTTTAATGATGATGTACCCATACATCTCACTTGTATGCTATACCAGTATCTTCACATCCTTGGTTAAGAGGACAACCAATCTATATGGCATATAGCGACCTATGCTCGATAGATGCTATCATCCTAATTAACAGCCTATCATTTGGTCGTGAACAAATTTAAGGACTAATGGATAAATTCTCTCTTTATCAAAACTAAATAGTCCTAAGGATGTCATCACAATAATTTAGTTTATTAGAAGATGTAAACTAGTGATGAAAAAAGATGCCAAAATATTTTTTATTAATTAATAAATCAATTATAATATCTCAACCATCAATAGGCTGATGATTAGCTTTGGGATATAATTTTCAATAACTTCCACTTCTCCTACAGCCACTCGGCATAGTATCTAATACCCATCTTCGACTTATGGTTGTTGAACTTCTTAATTGCTAAGGCTTTAGTGAAGGGATTGGCTAGGTTCTTCTTTCCATCGATCTTCTAAAGGTCGACGTCCCCACGATCCACGATCTCATGGACCAAATGAAAGCATTATAGAATGTGCTTTATTTGCTTGTGTGCCTTCGGTTCCTTTGCTTAAGCTATGGTGCTAGTGCTATTGTAGTAGAGCAGGACTGGACCATCAATAGAGGGTGCTACTATGAGCTTGGTAATGAACTTCCTTAGCCACATAGCTTTCTTTGCTACATTTGATGCTACCGTATACTCTGCTTCGCAAACAGAGTCAGCCACTGTATGCTGCATGAAATTTTTTTAGCATATGGCTCTACCATTTAGAGTAAAGATATATCCTGACACACTTTTATTGTTATCATGATAAGATTGAAAGCTGGAGTCTGTAAACCTCATAAGCTTCAGATCTAACTCACCATAAACCAACCATTGGTTCTTAGTATTTGTCAAATACTTTAGGATGGTTTTAACTACCTTTCAGTGATTATCTCTAGGATCAGACTGGTATCTACTCACTACTCCTAGTGAGTATGCTACGTCTGATCTCGTGCATGCCATTGTATACATAATAGACCCCACTATCGAAGCATATAGAATTCTACTTATATGCTCTCTCTCTTTTGGAGTTATCGGATAATCCTTCTCAGAGAGAGAAATTCCTTGGCCTATCAAAAGATAGCTCTTTTTGAAATTCTCCATGTTGAACCTCTTCAACACAGTTTCTATGTACATGGATTGGGATATACCAAGCATTCTTTTAGATCTATCTCTATAGATCTTCATCCCTAGGATGTAGGATGCTTCACTTAAGTCTTTCCTGAAGAATTGTGATGACAATCAGATTTTTTTTTCTTATAGTGCGGGGATGTCATTTTCGATTAAGAGAATATCATCCACGTACAAAATAAGGAATACCACTACTGGACCATTTGTCCATTTATAAATGCAGGGTTCTTCTCCATTTTTAATGAAGCCATACATTTTGATCACTTTATCAAAATGCATGTTCCAACTCTGAGATGCCTGCTTTAATCCATAAATGGATCTCTGAAGCTTACACACCTTGGACTTATCTGTGGATGTGAACCCTTTAGGTTGTATCATATACACCTCTTCGATTAGCTGTCCAATTAGGAAAGCTGTCTTCACATCCATCTGCTAGATCTCATTGTCCAGATGGGTAGCAATGGCAAGCATGATCCGAATGGACTTGAGCATTGCTATAGGAAAGAACATCTCATCATAGTCAATACCATAACATTGACGATACCCCTTGACAACCAGATGTGCTTTATAGGTCTCCACCTTTCCATCTGTGCCCCTCTTCCTTTTGAAGATTCATTTACACCAAATAGATTTAATTCCTTCGGTGGGTCCACTAATGTCCATACATCATTGACCTCCATGGAATCCATTTTAGATCTCATGGTTTCTAGCTATTTTTTAGAGTTGGATCTCTGCATTGCATCCATATATGTGATTGGATCCTCATCATTCTCATCGAGTTCAATGGAATCACCATCCTAGACCAAGAATCCATAGTATCTGTTTGGATTGTAGGGTACTCTACCGGATCGTCTTAATGGTGCGGGTTCACTAGGCTTCAGATCTGATCTGATCAAATCCGACTTAGGTTTAATATTCTGTGTCGGACATTCTACCTATTGAACTTCATTAAGTTCAATCTTAGAGGCAATGGTTCCTTCATCAAGGAACTTCTTTTTTAAAAAGATTATCCTAAGGCTGATGAACATCTTTTGTTTATCAGTATGGTAGAAATAGTATTCTTTGATCTCTTTTGGATATCCTATGAATATATACTTGTCAGACCTTGGTCCAAGTTTGTCTGTAACTAACCATTTGATATAAGCCGGGCACCCCCAAACCCTAAGGTATGAATGTGCTGGCTTACGCCCTGTCCATATCTCATATGGAATTTTAACTACAGACTTACTTGGAACCTTATTTAATAGATAACAAGTCAATTTGAGTGCATATCCCTAGAAGCATATCGACAAGCTGGCAAATCCTATCATGGATCGGACCATGTCTAACAGAGTTCGATTCCTTCTTTTAGACACACCATTATGCTATGGTATTTCAGGAGGAGTCCATTAGGAGAGAATTTCATTCTCTCCTAGATATGTAAGAAACTCACCAGGAAGGTATTCTCCTCCTCGATCAGATCAAAAAATTTTAATACTCTTTTCAGTTTATTTTTCTACTTCACTTTGGAATCATTTGAACATTTCAAAAGAATCTGACTTATTTTCATCAGATAGACATATCCATATCTAGATAGATCATCTATGAAAGTAATGAAGTAGACATATCCACCTTTGGCATTTGTGCTCATTGGTCCACATACATTAGTATGTACTAGACCTAAGAGCTCATTGGCTCTCTTACCTTTTTCAATAAAAGATGACTTGGTCATTTTACCATGAAGACAGGACTCATAGATTGGAAGTGATTAACAATCATTAATTTCGAGAATTTCCTCTTGAGTTAACCTGTTTATCTTGTTCTTGTTTATATGACCTAGTCGACAGTGCCATAAGTAGATAGTTGATATACTATCTAATCTAGGGTGCTTGCCAGTAGAATAGACTACATTAATAGATATACATCATTATTCAATTATCCACAGAAAGCAGTAACACCATTCATAATGATATTACAAACTTATTTCTTTATTGAAATTTCATAATTGTTCATGGCCAAAAGGCCTACAGAAATGATATTTAAAAAGAAACTTAGACAAAAATGATAATCACTAAGAACAATGGTATGAGATTCAAATACAAGTTTCAAAATTTCTAAAGCTAGAACTGGAACTGATCTTCCATCTCCAATGTTCAGGAATCTCTCACCTTGCTCGAATCTTCTGCTGACCTGCAACCCCTACAACGAATTGCAAATATGGTAAGGACTTCCGGTATCCAATACCCAGTTAGTAATATCAAAAATAGAGAAATTATAAGAAGTTATCATATAAATACCTTGCCCAGTAATAGCTTGCTTTTTTCTTTGCTTGTTCGTGTCCAGGAAGGCAATGTTCTAAGGATAGTTTCTCTTTTAGTGCCCCCACTTCTTGCAAAAGAAGCATTCAGCTTGACTCTTATCTGGCTTGGTCTTTGGGGTCTGAGCCTACATAGGTGTCCTAGCATGAACATGCATCTTCTTGGCTTTCTTCTTCTTATTCTTCTTTCCTTTTCCAAGGGATCAAGAATGAGAAGATGAACCATCCACTAAGTTCACCGACTCCTTATGGAGTTGGTGATCCTTCTCAAAGTTCTAAAGTAACCCCAATAATCCATGGTAGTCCATTTCAGGCTTTGACATTCTGTAATGTGTAAGATATAGGAGATAAGACTTAGGCAATGAGTTCAGCATTGCATCTTTCCTAAGTTGTTTGTGTAAGAAAAAGCCGAGCTTGCTCAAGCACTCTATCAGCTTGATCATGTACAATACATGATTAATGACAGAGTCACCATCCCGCATTCTGACATTGAAGATGGCACAACTAGTTTTGTGCCTCTCAACATCATTGGGTGTGCCAAAAGAATCATCCAACACTTGGAGCATTTCATTTGGTTGAGCTGTCTCAAACTTGCAACTGAACTCATCTCTCATCAAAGCCAGTATAATGCAATGCACCATGGTTCGGTCACTGAGCTACTTCTCATAAGTGTCTCCGACTGTTCCACGTGCATTGTCATCTAGCTCCTCAGGTGCAGGATCCATTAGTAAATATAGGATCCATTTATGCTCTAGGACAATCTTCAACTTTTGGTACCAGCTATCGAGGTTGGGTCCCATCAACTTATCATTGTCCAACAATGATCGGAGTGATAGAGAAGTGGCCATGTCTGCATAAAGAAAAATCAAAACCTAATTAGTAATTGATTCATTAAACTTAAAGATTTAGACTTTAATCAAAAGATTTCTTCCACTATTTTATTCGAATTGGCAGCCTTTACCTCCAATTCGAGGAATTATCCTAATTTCTTAGTGGGTACTAGAATCCACATAGACTGTACACAAGTCCAACTTTGATTGGCCCACCTTTGTACATCTAAGGGTAGGTTCATAACCAATTATTTCTCCAAACAATTTTCAGTAATTAAATTTTGCCCCTGGCCCTGATCAATTGGCTTTGGCCTTCTTCAGTTAGGTCCAACTATTAACATGACCATAATTGGCCCATCCAACCAATGAATGATCAGGCCCAACTTTGGTTGGCCCATCTGACCACCATTTAGAAAGATGTATCCAAGAGATCATATAATGAATGATAATTCCATCAACTGATAAGCATCAGGCCTTTGGGCCTCCAATGATTATCCAACTGACAAACCCATTATCATCCACTTTAATAGGAGGCTATGATCTAGTTATCATATAACTATTTCATTTTAGGAACCTAATAATTTTAGAGAATTTATTTATAGAAGTGAGTAGGTCAAATTAACCAGCTTGTCATGATCCTCATACTAACTTCACCAAATCAGCTTAAGGGATACCATTAATAGGCTGGTCTAGGAGCACCTAAATTAGTCAAACTGATTTACCTAGCTGACATGGGTTAGCTCGTATAGTCAAGCAATTCGATCAAAATATAATGTCATCAAGAGGTCAGGTAAGTTTGATCAGTGGAAGGGTCTGCCAGGCTTGCCTTAGACACCATCAGAAATGGCCAGATAAGTAGGCTACCAACTAAAAATCACTGGTCTAGTTTACCTTAGACACCAACTGGTTTAATTAGTTTCAATTAGATCAACCTAATAGTTCGTGCTAGACCACGTAGCCAAGAATCAAGTCCATCTTGGGTCTTGTTAAAGATATGGACTTGACCAACTACAACTATTATAATTGATCTAGAGAATCCTTGACCTAATCTAAGGCAACAATTGATTAGATTTAGTCAATTCTCTAATTAAGTCCATTCTTTAATCTAACCCTAGGTCTAATCTAATTAATGGACCTAATCTCCACTAACCTATTTAACCCAATGTGTTATGATTTGTGTCTTAGTATCTTCAATTCATAATCCTAGATCCTAATCAATCAACTTCTTAATTCTCAATTAAGTTTTGTGCTGAGGGTTGGAGTTCGACTTTTTGAAAATAATTTTCATATTTGTAAAATATTTTTGCAACATGGTTCTATCAACCAAGTTGCATGTTTGATTCATAATCAATATGCAAGTAAAATAAACATAAAACTACTTTAGATCTAATCTAAATAGGTTCATGTAATTGAAATAGTTTCAAAAATAATCAATCATAAATCTTCCTAGATCAAATCTAACATATTTATTATGATTGAAATCAGAATAAAATATTTTTAATCAGATCATAAAATCTCTTAGATCTAATCTAAAATTTTATAATCAATATTTTAGATCAAAACATACTAGGACAACCTATTCACTGTAAGGGATAAACCTTACAGTAGGACAACCATATGACAGTCCGTGCAATCTAAAATATTTTATTATTATTATTATTATTTTAATTTTAGATTCAATAATTAGATTATAAATTAGATCTAATCTAAGAAATAATCAAGACATGCATAAAAAGTTATGTAATAAGAACCTAGGCTCTGATATCAATTGAAAGAACTAGATCTAGGATTTCACAAGTAGATCTTGAAACTTTTTCTAGATCTTGCAGTAGAAGACTTAAATCAATCTAAAATTTATTTAATAACCATGTAAACACCTAGATCTCAAATCTATTATATGATTAAGGCATGATATTAAATCAAAAATTAAAATCAAATGAGAAAAAAAAAAGATTTGATCAAATCAACCTAGATCTACACTACATCAAATGCAGGTATGAGTTTATAGATCAGATCTATTACCTGAGTAAGTTTAGATGTTCTAACTTACTGATCTAGGCTTGAGGATGAAGTCACGAGCCACAAATGCATCCGGCCTCTAGGAGTCATCCACACGAGCCTACGATCTCTGATCTGAAGTTCGATGCAGGAAATCAGCACAGCATGCAAATACTGTGCTGATCCTTCTTCGACGGTCGATCCGATGCTCCCTTCTTCAATATTTAGACTCTCCAAAATATGAAAAGGAAGATGAGAGTTTGTTGATTTGAGACTCTCTCAAAAAAACTTAAAAGAAAGGAGGAGAGATTGAAAATAAAATAGCCCTAGAAGAAGACCCTCTTCTTCTTCCCTTTTCACTCACCTAGACACCTAGTATGGTGCCTATGGAACCCCCATGCCCAAGGATCTTCTTTCTCTAATTTTTGTACACCCTAAATATCTCCCAAATCTCTATATTTTATGAAAAAATTAGAATAAAATTCATCCAATAAATAGATTAAAAGAAGAGTTCAAGTTAGGTCAAATTTCTAGACTAGGAATATCCAAACATGGGAAGTTGTTGGGGCGCCCAACTCTTGGGTGACTCCTCCATAATTGTTGGCATGGATCAGAAAGGGAGGGTGCATAAAAAAGAAGATTATTTTCATTAAATAAGAAAGAATTAATTAAAAAAAAGGGTGGTACATAAGGAAAGATGTTTTGGTCAACAAGGATTCTATCTCATAGAATCCTAAGTAAAACCAATTCCTCCTTTGACTTGGTCTTCCACCTAACTTCCAAATATGACTTGGAGAGAGAGAGGAGGCATGGAAATTAGGAAGAAAGTAATTTTTCATGAAAAATACCTAAAAGATAGGTATGGGGGGCATTTGGACCAAGATGGTGCAAGGAGATAGGGGAGTCCTAGTCACATTAGGATTCCTATTTTGACTTGGTCAAACAAGATCTATTAATCAAATAAAATCAAGATTAAATCAACCTAATTAAATAAAACCCTAATTTATTTAAGAACTTAATTAAATTAAATTAAATTAGATTTAATTTTGATTTATTTTTTAATCAAATTAAAAAATTGGATTAATCCGAGTCTTAGTTAGACTAGGACTAGTTCTTCCTTGCACTTAGCTTATCCAATAAATCAATTAAACTTGATTCAATCAAGCCCAAACTAAATCTAATTAAATTATATTTAATTAGACTTAATCTTGACCTATTGGTTTAATTAAATTAAATCAATTAGCAATCCAATTGCTAATCGATCCTCCTACAACACTTGCACTAGGTTAAATAGTAATCGTATTGATTGTTTAACCCTAGAATGATTCTTAATCATTGATCAACCATCCGATCAGATTGTAAGCTATAATGTGTCTGACCTCATAGGTCCAAACCTAAGTCGATAGCATAGAAATAAATTTTTGTACCAATCAAAGTGACCATCTAGCAATGATACCCGACGGTCGGATAGGTCAAAGGTGTAGAACACCATCCTTAGAATCCATGTGGATATAGTTTTCATATAATTCATCCCCTTAACCATAATGCTCATAGGATACATCAGAGTTCAACTATCAACTCTGATCGGATTGTCCATATTGTATTTCAAAATACCAAATCCATTTGATGGATTACCCTGGCCAAGGTTTTGCTATATTGAAATACAGTGATACATTCTTCTCCAACTCTTAGAGTGGTCAATTTCATCTTAATCACACTCCAACTTCGTAAGTACTTGACTATGCTCAGAAGCCTTTTGTTGCTGAATTAAAAATTTAGTTAGTCCGATACCAAAGCATAGTGAGTTGCTTGCAAGTCACTGAGGTGATCTCAGGTCTAAGGGATACTTATATCTATATCCCATCAGAGACATTCTTGATAGTAAAATGCTCTGAAGTTGGTCACGTTCAATGATGCTGTACCCATACATCTCACCTATATGCCATACCAATGTCTCCACATGCCTTGGTTAAGAGGACAACCAACTTATATGGCATATGGCGACCTATGCTCGATAGATGCTGTCGTCCTAATTAACAGCCTATCATTTGATCATGAATAAATTTAAGAAATAATCGATAAATTCTCTTTTTATCGAAACTAAATAGTCCTAAAGACTTCATCACAATAATGGAGTTCATTAGAAGATGTAAACTTGTGATGAAAAAAGATGCCAAAATATTTTTTATTAATTAATAAATTAATTATAATATCTCAACCATCAACAGGCTGGTGATTGTCTTTAGAACATAATTTTCAACAGAGGGTCCTTGGGCATGGGGGTTCCATTGGCACCAAACTAGGTGTCTAGGTGAGAGAAAAGAGAAGAAGAAGAGGATCTTCTTCTAGGGCTATTTTATTTTTAATCTTTCCTCCTTTCTTTTGAGTTTTATTGAGAGAGTCTCAGATCAGCAAACTCTCATCTTCCTTCTCATATTTTGGAGAGTTCAAATTTTAAAGAAGAGAGCATCAAATCGACCATCGAAGAAGGATCAGCACAGTACTAGCATGCTGTGCTGATTTCCTACATCGAACTTCAGATCAAAGATCGTAGGCTCATGTAGATGACTCCTAGAGGCTGGATACATGTGCGGCTCATGACTTCATCCTCAAGCCCAGATCAGTAAGTTAGAACGTCTAAACTTGCTCAGGTAATAGATCTGATCTATAAACTTCGTACCTACATTTGATGTGGTGTAGATCTAGGTTGATTTGATCAAATTTTTTCTTTCTTATTTGATTTTAATTTTTGATTTAATAACATACCTTAATCATGTAATAGATCTAAGATCTAGGTGTTTACATGGTTATTTAAATAAATTTTAGATTTATTTAAGTCTTCCACTGCAAGATCTTGAAAAAGTTTTAAGATCTACCTATGAAATCCTAGATCTGATTCCTTCAGAAAGAAGCCTAGTCAAATGGAATCTTGATGGATTTATTGAATATCAAATTATTATCATGTGTCATCAATTGATGATGTACTCTAATGCTTACAAAGTTCATGGAAATTTTGAGAAAAATATTGTTACTATGATAGTCTCTGGTTTCTTAGGATAATTAAAAGGTTGGTGGGATAATTACCTTACTCCTTATCAAAAGCAAGAGATTGCTAATGTTGTTAAAAGAGATCTTGATGGAAATTCCTATCAAGAGCATATTTCTGATGCTGTAGTCACCTTAATCTTGAATATCATCTACCACTTTATTGGTGATTACATTGATATTTATGAAAAAACTAGAGAACAATTGATTAATTTAAAGTGCAAAACCATATCTAATTTTTGATGGTATAAAGACACCTACTTTTCAAAACTCTATCAGCTTCCTGACCCAAACCAAGAATTCTGGAAAGAAAAGTTCATATTAGGACTACCTCCTTTGTTTGCTGAAAAGGTTAGAACTAGATTTAGAAATGAAGGAGATGGTGTTATTAATTTTAGTCAATATGATATGGGTAAGATTGCTCAAAAAATTCAACTTGTTGGATCTGAATTATGTAATGATTTGAAAATCAAGGATCGATTGAAAAAATAAAAGATACTTGGAAGAAAGAAATTAGGAGATTTCTGCTATCAATTTGGATTCCAATTAGATAAACCATATCAAAAAAGGTATAAAAACTCTAAGGATTATAAAAGGAAGCATTATGAAAAGAAATCTTAGAAGATTTCTAAGAAAAGGAAAGACACAAGGTCCTACTCAAAACCTTTTTCAAGAAAAGAAAAGGTCAACTATCAAAAAACACCCCTAGTCTGCTTTAAATGTAATCAAGAGGGCCATCTTGCAAGTCGACGCCCTAAAAGTTTTAAAAAGAAGATCTGAGAAATTTCTGAAGAAAAAACCTTAGAACGTATCAAGGAGAAATTAGAAGATCTAATATGTACCTTAAATTTAGTGTCCAGTGATGAATCTAACTCTGAAGAATGTTCTTACTGCAATGAACCCTCTGTTAAAAATGAAAGTAGTAAAAATGAATTCCTTGTTTTATCCAATGAAGAACAATTTATTATAGATATGATAGATTCTCTGAAAAGCCTAGAAGATTGACAAAATTAGCTTGAAAGATTTTTTACCTTAATCAAAGGACAAAAATCTTCAAAACCCTTTGGAAAATCAAAATTTTTACTCTGTGGAAGAAGTTTTTCAATGACTTAGAAAGGAGAAAGGTCAAAAACCTAGTTTGGAAGGATTATACAAAGAACAAGCCAAATTAAGAAAAGAGATAACTTTACTTAAGGAAGAACTAAAATCACTTCAAAATATTTCTAAAGAAAATGAGCCTCAACCTATCCTTGAAGAAGAAGAAGACTTTATTGGATCCATTGATAGATATGTAAAACAAAAATGGTTATATAAGATCCTATTTAAAATTGAAGACTATCATTTTACTCATAAGAGCCTTAATTGACTCTAGAGCTGACGTCAACTATATTAGGAAGGAATTAATTTCTTTTAAATATTATGAAAAATCAACTCAAAGTATGCAAACTGCTAATGGAGGAAATCTTAAGATAAAATATAAAATTTCTAATGTTCATATTTGTGTTAATAAGGCTTGTTTCTAGTCTTCTTTTCTACTTGTTAAAACTCTAAGACAAGGAATTATTCTAGGAAATCCCTTTCTAGCTCAAATCAAACCTTTTGCTATCACCAATGAAGGGATAATTACTCACATAAATGGTGATGAAGTAATATTTAAGTTTTGTTCTGACCCTAAAGAATCTTTTCTTAATCAGCTAAGAGAAGTTGCTGAAAAAAATGAGTTATCTTTCTGGAATGATAGGAGAAAAGTCCTATCATCCATTTAGAAGAAGGATGTTCTAAAAAAAATAGGTAAATAAACCTTTATCTCAATCAAAATATTTAAGTTTTTTCTTTCTTGATAGGGACCCAAAAGTTCAAAAGAATTCACGAATCATGGCAAGTCACCTGACTGAAAAGGAAAAAATCCAAAAGATTGAAGGACATGTAACTCAGCCCTCACTCAATCCTACATCTCTCCATAATCTTTGTGAAATACCAGAGATGCCAACTTTTGGTGCAGAATCTAGTTGACATTGGATCGAGCTATAGTTGAGGAAGAAGAGGTCACCGTTGGTGATCTATGAAACAAAGTTTCATCTAGAGACGGTGGTGGTGGCTCCGGCAGGATCCTTCGATAATCAAGTCAGCTCTTCTGGCTAATAAAAATGGAGTGCTCAGGAAAGAATTTAGTAGAGTTTTGGAAAGAAGAAAAGAACTTAGAAAAAATATATCTGAAGGATCCCTTTAATAGATGGAGCCCGGAGCAGACTGATAGCAATAGCCATAGCCATCCAGTAGCTGGTCGCTTAGGGCCGCGTGGGGTTTATTACAGAGAGGGGAGCCACATGGGGTTTATTACGGAGAGGAATGCCATCTGTAGCAGACTGACAGTGACAGCCATAGCCATCCATTAGCGGGCCGCTCGAAGCCACATGAAATTTGTTATGGAGAGGGGCGCCGTTTGTAGCAGACTGATAGTGATAGCCATAGCCATTCGGTACTGAGCCGCTCGGGGCGACGTGGAGTTTATTACAGAGAGAGGTGTCCATTATCATGATGTACCTATTTGTTGAGATTTAATAGTCGAAGTTCGAAGGAAGTAGGTATTGGTTGGTGAAGAGCTTTAACGTATGTCAATTTCAGAGGAGTTTAGACTCCTAAAAAAAATATGGCTAGAGGGGATCATTCGAAAGGAATACTACTTAAAATCTAAAAGTAATCCCAATTGAAGGCTTTCTTGCCGCTCGGATATCATCCCTTCAGTCCCAAGCTAGGCAGATCGATAAAGTTCCTTGGGTACTTCTTCTTCAGGAAGAATAGTAAATTTTATCTTCTGAAAGGTCGCCCTTAAGTATGGCCATTGCAACAGACTGGTCTAGTTCTGGACCTCCAACGCAGCTGCATTAAATCGGATGACATAAGCCTAGATAGATTCTTCCTCCTTCTGCTTGATATTCATTAGGACATCGAACCTTGGCACGGACATCGGCTGCTGATGAAGTGAGCCACAAACTGATGGCTCATCTGATCAAAGGAGAAGATCATGCCTGGTCTCAACATTGATTACCAATTTCGTTACTGCTTCTTCAAGATAGATGGAAAAGCTCGACATAAGATGGCTCTGGTGCACCAAAGAGCGACATCATGATCCAGAAGATCTCTAGGTGATTGATCGGATCAGAGGTTCTGTCGTAGCTTTAAATTAGGGGAGCTTGAAGTTCGATGGAATGGACTCTTACATAATTGAGAAAATAAAGAAGGATTGGTGTGAACGTCGGTCATGCTAAGCCAGGTGAGTGTGGCAGAGTTTCTCAATCCATCGATCTACTCTTTCATAGTTTTTGATCGAGAAAATCATCTCGATCGTTAGATCTTAGAAGGCTTCCGAGTTGTAGATGGAGAAGGTCTCTTTCGGAGAAGAATCATGATCCAAACAAAAGATCCTCTGCTCTCATTTTCTCCTTTTCAGGAGCGACGGTAGTACTAGCCCAAGTGCTGCTCCTAGGGATCGATTCTAGAATCCTGATGTGGGTTTTCTGCGTGAACTACCATCGAGGGCTTGCCATATGCTGCACAATTTTGTTGAGGTCCTGAATCCTGCTGCATCAGTAGGTTAAATTACTCCAGATCATACCATGGTCTCGATGCGAGGAGAGGTATGAAGCGATCAGATGATGGAGCGGAATGGATGGGTCTTGCCTCAGATCTGGATGGTAAAGACGGTAGATCCCGGATAGTTCACCTTTTTGGAGGCATTTCTTGGGAATTGAGGGAGAAGAAGAAGATAGAACCTTAAAGAAGAGATCCATAGGATCAACTGAGCACTCCTTTAAGATAAGGGTACCTCGAGAATAGAGGAACCCTCTTTAGATAATTCTGTTGGTGTAATCTGGTTGATATTAGATGAGCTGGAGTTAAGAAAAAAAGACGATCAACATCGGTTCGCTCAAATAAATCCATCTGAAGTCCATTTGATGAAGGATTACTCTGATCGACTGATTAGTGAGGAGTGTTATAGCATGTTCCTAGATGTAAGGTTGAAGTCTTCTTGCTACAATCAAAAGAGTATAAGTCAATTTTTCCAACTTTTTATACCTAGTCTCGGCATCTCTTAGAATTCGGCTTATGTAGTAGACTGGTCATTATACTTTTGCCTATTCTTTGATCAGGACTACCACTAGCACCGTAGGAAAAACTGTGAGGTAGAGAAATAGCTCCTCTATGGATTTAGGTTTGGCTAGTAGGGGGACGAGCTGAGGTAGTTCTTGAGCTCATGGAATGTCTTTTGGCATTCTTGAGGCTAGTAAAAATTTTTCAATTTTCTGAGGATTCGGAAGAAGGGCATGCAGCATTTGACTAACCTTGAGACAAAATGACTCAAAGATGCCACATTCGCAATCAGGCGCTGAACTTTCTTGATAGACTTCGGAGTGGTCATCTCTTGGATAGCTCGAATTTTCTTTGGGTTGGCCTTGATCCCTCATCTTGAGACCAAGAATTTCAAAATTTCTTTTGAGGCTACCCCAAAGGCGCACTTGGTTGGGTTCAGCTTCATCTTATATTTTCTGAGTGCATCAAAAGCTTCTTTAAGGTCGGTGACATGATTGATAATCTCTCAACTTTTGACCAGCATGTCATCGACGTAAACCTCCATATTGCAGCCAATTTGCTCTTTGAAGATTTTATTGACCAAGCGCTGGTAAGTCTTGCCTACATTTTTAAGTCCGAAGGGCATGACCCTGTAATAGTAAAGACCATGATTAGTAATAAAAGTAGTCTTCTCCTCATCCTTCGGTGCCATCCGAATTTGGTTGTAGCCAGAGGAGGCATCCATGAAGGTGAGGAGCTCATAGTCGGAAGTCGCATCCACTAGTTGGTCGATTCTGGGCAAAGGATAACTATCTTTTGGATAGATCTTATTAAGCTTCTTAAAGTCGATGCACATCCTCCACTTATCATTGGCTTTCTTGACCAGGACCATGTTAGAGACCCAAGTCGGGTAGCTGACTTCTTCGATAAATTCTGTGTTGAGAAGCTTGTTGACTTCTTCTGCTATTACCTTCTATCTTTCTGGTTAATGGCTTCGAACTTTTTCTTTTACTAGTTGATGCTTGGGGTCAATGGCTAGCCGATGTTCCATAACCTCGGCATTAATTTCAGGCATATCCATCGGAACCCAGGTGAAGACGTCAGCATTCCTTCATAAGAAGGCGATGAGATGCTCCCGAACTTCATCTTCCAGATTGGAGCCAATTTGCACTGTATGCTCCATATTTTCATCATTCAGGGGGATGGTTATAAGCTCTTCTATGGGCTCATGCCATTCTTTAGCAAGGTCATCACGGACGTCTAGCCCATCAACAAGACAAGGGTCAGACCGTTCTTCTTTTTGTAGGGCAATTGAGAAGCAGTGCCTTGCAAGAGCTTGATCTCCCCTGACCTTTCTGATCCCATAACTTATCAAGAATTTCATCTTCAAATAATAAGTTGACACCACCACTCGAAGAGCATTTAGACCAGGTCAGTCGAGAATTGCATTGTAAGCAGAGAGAGTCTTTACTACCAGGAAATCCACCTACGCTCTTGATTATCTTGGATATTGCCCTACAGTCATGCCTAGAGTTATTATACCTTCAACTGGTACTGTAGCACCAGCGAAGCCTACTAGGGGGGAGTTTATTGGTCCAAGCTAACTATTAGATATTGACATTTTGGAGAAAGCATCATAAGACAAGACATCAGCCGAACTTCCATTATTAACTAGGACGCGATGTACATCATAGTCTACTATATTTAAAGAGATTACAATCATGTCACATGCGAGAGCTGTACCCCTCGTGCATCTACCTTAGTGAAGGTTATGGGTTCTTCAATCCTCCATCTCTTCACTGATCCCTCAGATCTACCGGCCTCTTCTCATCGAAGTCCCCAAGAGATAGTGTTGATGATACCAAGAGGTGGTTGATCTCCTTATTGTTCCTCCCTTCTTGGTGGTTCTGGCTGTGCTAGTGCCCTCAGTCGATCTTTTCTTGCTTCAGGTTAGCATCTGAGAAATCGATCTAGTCGGTCTCTTCTAATGAGCTCCTTAATCTCATCTTGGAGCTGAATACATTCTTCAGTATCATGGCCATGGTCACGATGGTACAGACAGTATTTACTAGGATTGCACTTGCCAGGATGAATGCGCATCCTTTCAGACCTCGATAGTTGCTCCTTGATCTCCATCAATATTTGCATTTTTGGAGCATTGAGGGAGGCGTAGTTATGAAATCTTTTGGAGGAAGAACTTCATCATGCCCTTCTATCGAGGCTTCTTTAACGATGAGCTCGAGAAGGAGTTTGGGCTTGCTTGCGCTCGAGAGGAGTCCATAAGCGTGGCCAAACTTCATTCGACCCTCCATCAGCTATGAGTTTATTAGACTCATCTGTCTGCCACTCTCCTATGACTTCCTCATCTTTCAATTTGAAGGCTTCTTCCGCTCGGATATATCCCTCAGCCCAAGCTAGCAGATCGATAAAGTTCCTGGGGTACTTCTTCTTCAGGAAGAATAGTAAATTATTCTTCTGAAGGTCGCCCTTAAGTATGGCCATTGCAACAGACTGGTCTAGGTTCTGGACCTCCAACGCAGCTGCATTAAATCGGATGACATAAGCCTAGATAGATTCTTCCTCCTTCTGCTTGATATTCATTAGGACATCGAAACCTTGGCACGGACATCGGCTGCTGATGAAGTGAGCCACAAACTGATGGCTCATCTGATCAAAGGAGAAGATCATGCCTGGTCTCAACATTGATTACCAATTTCTTACTGCTTCCTTCAAGATAGATGGAAAAGCTCGACATAAGATGGCATCTGGTGCACCATAGAGCGACATCATGATCCAGAAGATCTCTAGGTGATTGATCGGATCAGAGGTTCTGTCGTAGCTTTTAAATTAGGGGAGCTTGAAGTTCGATGGAATGGACTCTTACATAATTCAGAAAGAGAAAGAAGGATTGGTGTGAACGTCGTCATGCTAAGCCAGGGTGATGTGGCAGAGTTTCTCAATCCATCGATCTATCTTTCATAGTTTTTGATCGAGAACATCATCTCGATCGTAGATCTTAGAAGGCTTCCAGTTGTAGATGGAGAAGGTCTCTTTCGGAGAAGAATCATGATCCAAACAAGGATCCTCTGCTCTCTATTTCTCCTTTTCAGGAGCGACGGGTATACTAGCCCAAGTGCTGCTCCTAGGGATCGATTCTTGACATCCTGATGGTGGGTTTTCTGGTGAAACTACCATCGAGGGCTGCCATATAGCCTGCACCATTTTGGTGAGGTCCTGAACCTGCTGCATCAGTAGGTTAAATTACTCCAGATCTACCATGGTCGTCGATGGAGGAGGAGGTTGAAGCATCGATGATGGAGCAGGAATGGATGGGTCTGGCTCAGATCTGATGGTAGAAGCGGTAGATCTCCGGATAGTCACCTTCTTTGGAGGCATTTCTTGGGATTGAGGGAGAGAATGAAGATGAACCTTAAAGAAGAAGATCCATAGGATCAACTGAGCACTCCTTTAAGAATAAGGGTACCTCAGGAATAGAGAACCCTTCTTCTAGCACTAATTCTGTTGGTGTAGAATCTGGTTGATATTAGATTGAGCTGGAGTTAAGAAAAAAGAGGTCACCATCGGTGACCTACAAAATAAAGTCCCATCTGAAGTCGGTGGTGGTGGCTCTGGTAGGATCCTTCGATGATCAAGTCAGCTCTTCTGACCAATAGAAATGGAGTGTTTAGAAAAGAATTCAGTAGAGTTTTGGAAAGGAGAAGAGAGTCTAGAGAAAATATATTTGGAGGGTCCTTTTTATAGATGGAACCCAAAGCAGACTGATAGCGATAGGCGTAGCCATCCGATAGCTGGCCGCTCGAGGCTGCATGGGGTTTGCTTTAGAGAAGGGCACCACCTTTAACAGACTGATAGTGACAGTCATAGCTATCCGATAGCGAGCCGCTCGAGACTACGTGGGGTTTGTTATGGAGAGGGGCGCCACCTGTAGTAGACTGATAGTGATAGTCATAGCCATTCGATACTGAGCCACTCAGGGTCACATGAAGTTTGTTATGGAGAGAGGTGTCTATTATCATGATATGCCCATTCATCGAGATTTAATAGTCAAAGTTCGAAGGAAGCAGGCGTTGGTTGGTGAAGAGCTTTGACGTATGTCAATTCCAGAGGAGTTTGGACTCCTAAAGAAAATACGGCTAGAGAAGATCATTTAGGAGGAATACTACTTGAAATATGGAAGTAATCCACTAAAGAAATCTGGATGAAATTCGACTGATGGAAAAGTCCAAAAGGAGTCCGACTGGTGGAGAAGTTTGGTTGAAGAAAAAGTATGGAAGGAGTTTGACTGAAGAAGAAGTACGAAAGGAGTTCGGCTCCTGGAGGAATCCAACTGAAGAAAAAATTCGAAAGGAGTTCGGCTGCTGGAGAAATTTGATTGAAGGAGAAGTTTGAACTGACTGAAGGAGAAGTCTGGAAGGAGTTCGGCTATTGGAGAAAACTGATTGAAGGAGAAGTTCGGAAGGAGCTTGGCTGCTAAAGAATTTTCGATCAAAGCTCTTCTATGATTACCACTTACATTAGGCTGAGCATCGGACTAGACTTCGACGGGAGCGAGGTTTATCCCCAACACCAGCAATAGTTAAGTTTGAAAGACTAGACTATTGGAAAGAGGCCCAAGAAGTTCCAGTCACTAAGCCATGTGAAGAAATCTATCAAAGAGCAACTCAACTCTTTATCATTGATAACTGGACTCATCACAAGCTTTTCCTATCTTTAAATAATATCTGCACTAGACATGCAAAAGTTGAAGAAATGGAGAAGATAACCCCATGGATTGCCCTATGAAAATTGATATATTCTCTCCTACTGTGGTGACGATATTCCAAGATATTGGAAGAAATCGAGATTACCTTGAAGCCAGAATATGTAATACTCTTGAGGAGACAACCTATTTAGAAGTCATTCATTGGGTGGCAAGAAAATTACAACAACAACAATACTGGACTGATGAAGAAATTAAAGCACTCGAAAACAATATGAAGGCTGCCAATAGACTAACATCCTTCAACATTTTCTTTAGCCCAGAGGGCTAAGCAAAATAAATAAAAGAAAGAGAGAAAAATGATTTCTCACTACCCCTCTACCAAAATTTTGGTAGAATGTTTTTCTGTAGGTACTACTTTCAAAATCTGTTTGCCTCTCATAATGGCCAAAGAAAGATCACTACAACCTAGCAGACAAATAATCTAAGGCCGACAGAAGCGATCAATCAGGCTGCAAAAGAATTTAAAAAATGACAAGTAATGGCCTATAGTACTCCTGAAATAATGCATAACGATCTACAGGAAGATTTTCTACAGTACTCCTGAAGTGATGGATAATGATCTACAGGAAGATTCCTAATAATACAGCTATAGGAAGATTTAGATTTCATTTAGTTTCAAATCCGTGAACTCCAAATCAAGTGAAGTCTATATTGCCCCTTCCTCATCTATAAATGGAGGAAAAAGGCTTCAGCTAGAGGAGGAGGTGGAGTGAGTGGTCGACAGCCTAAGCGATCGAGTGTGGAAAGGCTCCACCTAGAGAGTTGAGAGCTCTTCTCTTCTCTCTCTTACTACTTTCCAAAGCTAAGGCAGAGCTTCTCTTTCTTTTTCCTTCCTCTCTTCTCTTCTCTTCATTCTTTCCTTCCTTCTCATCTTCTCTTCATCATTTCTTCTCATCTTCTTTCTTCATTATCTCCTTATCTTCTCATCTTATATTCTCCACTTCTCCACTTTGACATCCACTTCGTCCCTTATTATACAGATGTCCTCCACCACATAATCTCTACATAACCCTCCACTCCATCACTTTTTCCACCTATAAATACATCAAAACTCCCAATCTTTCTAGGAAATCATTCTCTTCCAGAGAACCTTCTCCTCTCCTCTTCGTTAGCCCTTTTCTTCACTTTTCCATTCCATCTTCATTTCTCTTTCCTTCTACTATTCATCTTCTTCTTTTGAGAGAAAACTCTTGCCAAAGCTCTCTTGTAAATATGTAAGTAAGAGTGCTTAGTGTGTGCTTAGTATGTATTAGCTTGTATCAAGTATGCTTGGCATCTCTGGTATTTAAATAAGTTTGTTTAAGCTTATATGGTATGCTTTTGAGCTTTCTTCAGCACTAATGTAAGTACTTCTATGTAAATAAAGTGTGCTTTTCTTCAAAATTAGTTCTTAATTACTGTTCATAGTTACTATTCATAGTTACTATTCATAGTTACTGTTCATAATTACTATTCAGCACTGTAGCTCAGTACTATTACAGAAACCACTGCTCAGTATTGGAGCAGATACAATAGTACTATTGTAGAAACCACTATCTAGTACTATAAACAGAGATACCGTAGTATGAGAAAAACCATCCAAGTACTACACAGGGTTGTTCTATAAAAAAAATAATCAACCTTGAAGGGTAAACCAATCCTGAGGCTGGTAGAGACTGCATTGTAAACAACCGTATAGTCAGGATAAACAATCCAAATACCTCCTCATACCCTCAGTATCTCGATTGCATTGTAAAAAACCATGCAATCACCAATGCTGAGCATTAACTATTTATCAGTTAACTACTATCTGGTATGCTTTGATAGGCAACTATTTATATTAACTATTGAGTAATATGTTAGTAGTTAATTTATTAAACTATTTATATTAACTATTAGTTATTGCTTTATATTTATTTAATTTGTTCTAATGTTTGGTTTTGAGTTTATTGCAAAAAAAGCAAAAATATTAGTTAGTTTCATATCAATTTTTTGTTTGTTTAAATTAGAAAAACTAAAAAATATTCAGTTGTTAGTCTGTTAGTATGTTTAATCTGAAAAAATATAAAAAAGATTTTCTTTTTTAATTAAGTCATTTGTCTGCATAGTCTGTCTAGTCTGTCTATTTTTAGTGTATATCCATCTTATCTATCTATTGATCATCTTAAGTAGTCATAGTTATTATCTGTTTGCTTTATCTCAGGCTATTGTCTTCTCCTCTTCTTAAAAGTGTCCAATTTATACTTTTATTTCTAGGTTCTGAGCTATATTGTATACGTACATAGGCAGTATCGTATACTTTGGAGCTCGTCTGGCCTTTAGTGTGGTATAATTGATATTTGGCCTCGGTTGTTGGTAAGAGACATTATGTCCATCTTATACCTTCCGAATCTGATGTTCCCAATTCGGTTGCCCAGCGTAAGTTAATACGGTGGATCTCCATATTGCTTCGAATTTGAGGTTGCCTCTCTGAAGGCTCGGATCATCTTTTATCCAAATGAACAAATGAGAAATAAAGATATAAAAACAAGTCCACTACAAAAACATCCATATAATCAGACACCAATCCCTTCCTCCTAGCATAAGAAAGAACAAGTCTCTGATACCAGATGATCCAGACCTCCAGAGAGGCAACCTCAAATCCGGAGCGATACAGAGATTCACCATATCAACTTATGCCATGCAACCAAACAGAGAACACCAGATTCGGAAGGTATAAGATGGATAGGACATTTCTTACTAATAACAAAGACCAAATACCAATTATGCCATACTAAAGGATGAGCTCCAAAGTATACGATACTGCCGTGTACATATACAATACTACCCAAAATCTAAAAATGAAAGTATAAATTGGACACTTTTAATAAGAAGAGAAGACAATAGACTAAGATAAAGCAAACAGATAATAACTATGGCTACTTAAGATGACCATCAGATAGATAGGATGGACATACACTAAAGACAAACAGACTATGCAGATAAAAAAGAAGAAAAGTACTTAGACAAGCATGCAAACAAATGACTTAATAAGAAATTTTTTTATATATTTTTTAAGATTTATAATAAATTAACAACAAATAAACTAACAACTAAATATTTTTGATTTTTTTGATTTTAAAACAAACAAAAAACTGATATAACACTAACTAATATTTTTTGCTTTTTTTGAAATAAATACTTCAAACAAAACATAAGCACAAATTAAATAAACAACTAACTATAAACCAACAGTTAGTATAAATAGTTAAATAAACTAACTACTAACATACTACTCAATAGTTAATATAAATAGTTACTTATCAAAGCATACTAGATAGTAGTTAACTGATAAATAGTTAATGCTCAGCACTGATGATTGCATGATTGTTTACAATACAATTGAGTTACTGAGGGTACAAGAAGCTATTTGGGTTGTTTATCCTGACTGCATGGTTGTTTACAATGAGCCTCTACTAGCCTCAGGGTTGGTTTACCCTTTAAGATTAACTATTTTTTTTATAAAATAACCCCATATAGTACTTAGGTGGTTTTTCTCATACTACGGTACCCTCATTTATAGTACTGGATAGTGGTTTCTACAGTAGTACTATTGTATTAGCTCCAATACTGAGCAGTGATTTTTGCAATAGTATCGAGCTATAGTGCTGAATAGTAACTCTAAACAATAACTATGGATAGTAACTATGAATAGTAACTATGAATAGTAATATGAATAGTAATTAAGAACTAATTATAAAGAAAAGCATACTTTATTTACATAGAAGTACTTACATTAGTACTGAAGAAAGCTCAAAAGCACACCATACAAGCTTAAATAAACTTATTTACATACCAGAGATGCCAAGCACACTTGATACAAGCTAATACATGCTAAGCACACACTAAGGACACTTACATATTTACAAGAGAGCTTTGGCAAGAGTTTTCTCTTAAAAGAAGATGATAAATAGTAGAAGGAAAGAGAAATGAAGATGGAATGGAGAACTGAAGGAAAGGCCTAATGAAGAGGAGAGGAGAAGGTTCTCTAGAAGAGAATGATGTGGAAGAAAGAGAAGGAGTTTTGATGTATTTATAGGTGGAAAAAGTGATGGAGTGGAGGGTTATGTAGAGATTATATGGTGGAAGACATCTGTATGGTAAGGAATGAAGTGGATGTCAAAGTGGAGAAGTAGAGAATATGAGATAAGAAGATGAGGAGATAATGAAAGAAGAAGATGAGAAAAAGTAATGAAGAGAAGATGAGAAGGAAAGATAGGAAGGGAAGAAGAAGGAAGGAGAAGAGAGGATGGAAGAAGAAAGAGAAGCTCTACCTTAGCTTTGGGAAGCAGCAAAAGAGAGAAGAGAAGAGACTCTCAACTCTTTTGGTGGAACATTCCCGTACTTGATCGCTTAGGCTATCGACCACTCACTCCACCCCCTCCTCCAGCTGAAGCCCTTTCCCTCTATTTATAAATGAGGAAGGGGCAATGCGGACTTCACTTGGTTTGGAGTCTATGGATTTGAGACTTAATAAAGTCCTGATCTTTCTATAGCTATCTTTTCCTGTAGCTATACTATTAAGAATCTTCCTATAGATCGTTATGCATCACTTCAGATGTACTATAAGAAATCTTTCTGTAGATTGTTATACATCACTTCAAGAATACTTTTGGCTGATTGATAGCTTTTGTCTGCCACTGATCATTTATTTGGCTAGGCAATGATGGCTGTAGGTATGAACTTTGTTCTATGATGTACCTACATGAAAAAATTCTACCAAAGTTTTGGTAGAGGTTAGTAAGAAATCATTTTTCTTCTTCTTTTTTTCTTTTTTAATGAGAAGTATGGCCCTCTTCTCACTTCTGGATGGTAGGTCATAAAATCATCATTATTGTAGGCTTCTTTTGGTTCTACTTTTATTCTTGAAAATCTGGAAGTTGAAGCCATATGCTATTGACAATCTTCCCTAAAATATTTTTCATACATTTTTCTGTAAGGTGATGAGGCTCTATCGAAGGCTTCTTTAGCTGTTTCTTCATTGCTGTTAGGAGGATCCGTTAGTAATTTAATAGGATGTAGATAATGAGATCCACTTAGAGCCTTTTCCAATTTTAATCCTTGAAGTATTGGTCCTTCATCAAAAAGATTCCATTTTTTAACATACATTCTTCTAGTGAGAAAAAATGGGAATCGATCTGCTCTTAAATCAAAGTTTTATTTAAGTATCCAAGGATATCCAGTTTCTATACAGAACTTCATTAGATTGAAATCTTCAAGATCGCGGAATCTTTTAATAACTTTGGTCTTCATACTTTCAGAGAGCATTTCAAAATTTATTCTAAATTTCTTCCACCATTTGTAGTAGTACCAAACAGGAAGGTGTTCCCAGAATTTGAACTTTATAAACCAAGAATGTTTATATTCTGAATTCTGAGTATAGATGAGGTTGGTCCATGCCTCTTGATAGTCCTAGTAAGTGATTTCCAAATCTCCATAATTTCTTATCTTCATAATTTTTGTAGAATTAGGGTTGAACTCTGAATCCCAGTTGCCAAGGGTTAAGACCTTTATGATAAGAAGTTTTGAGAAAGCCACCTCACCATTTTGCTGATAATTATGATGGACATGTATGCTTTTGGTTTGATTAAGGATTTCTTCATAATGGACTCAAGTTCTTTTGTTGAGATTAGGGATACGGAAGTTTTCTTTTGGGAGATAATTTATTTGATCTCTAATATTGAGATTTAGATCATAGGCTTCAAGAGGGAAAAGAATCTCTTCAACTTGAATTCATAGGGACAAATTGGATCTGAGTATGAAGGGACATGGAAAGGAGATGGTTGCCTTGCCTGACCAAAAGATTGACTTCCTTGAGGTCGAATTCCTCCAAAATATGATTCCTTGTTAAAACACAATAGAGTTAGTTTTTTAGATAAGGTATCATTCCTGTAAGGTTGTTTTTCCTTATAAGAAGAAATGCCTTGAAGTTCTAAGGCTAGAATTTTTCTACAAAAATTAGACTCTTTATCAAGACCACAAAGATCGTAGAGAGTAAGCCAATCAGAAAACCAATTTGTCGACCTTTCCTTGGTAGTTTTAATAATTTCTTTTATTTACATAAAAGTGTTTTCTAATTTGATCATATAATTTACCAACGTAATGAAAGTTTTACAAAAATCCATTTTCTGATTGAATGCATGAGATTGCCATAACCTTTTGATTAGAGGATAGCATTCTAGGGAAAGTTTAGTATTAAAGAAGGAAGAACATTCTTGCTCAGAGTAAAAAATGATATCTTTATCAAGGATATAGGAATGTAAAATTAATTCTTATTTTGACCTTAGATCCATATCTAAAATTTTATTGAATAAGCTTGTTGGGGAAAAGATTATTCTATCATTATTCCAATAAGATTCTCCAGACTTAAAGATTATAGTTATATAGAAGTTTCACCAGGAAAGATTTTTTGTAATGTCAATATAAAAATTTGCAATATTATCAAGATACTTCCGAAATTCATATATAGTTCTTCTCTTAAGAGTATCTTAGCTAGTTCTAGAACTAGCTCTAAAGGAAGAATTTTATCTTCTATCTGAATATTTACTTAAAGTGGTTTTATATTTATCTCAGGTATTATAAGTCCACTTCTAGTTATTTTTTTAAAGAAACATTATAGAGAACTCCAATGTTCTTTGTTATAGAGATATATTATTGAAAAGTGAGAATAAGGTAGAAAGATTTGAATTATTTCATAATTCAATACTATAAGCCATTTAGAATAACAACGGGCCCCTTTAATCCTTTTTACTATTTTTTGTCTACATGGGGTTTGGTGTTTTAACCATTGGAGTAACTCATCTAAGTCCCTATGATTCATCAAAACTTAGAAGTTTTGGGTAAGGTTATTCTATTTTCATCAAAACAGGCCTTATGATTGATTATTAATTTTAATTTTTTCATTCTTAATCTAAGTTTGAACATATTTTTTCCTAGCTTAGAGTCTCTAGTTATGAGGGATAATTCATTTAAGTATTTTACATCAACTACTTTTCTAAGCTGGTTGAAGTGAGACTCTTCATGAAAGAATTCAGATACTCCCTTTTCATTAATTAGTGAAGTTTCTACTATTTCTTCAGTAAAGTCTTCCTCAAATAACCTTAGCTTCCTTTTGGGTAAGGTTATCCTATTTTCTATTAGGCATTGTTCCCTAAATAGTTTTTCTAGAGAATCACAAGCATCACCAATATTGGAAGATTCATCAAAAGAATATCTTTCAGGAATGTCTGTTTTACAATCTGAATGATCCAAGCTGCCCAAAGATTCTTCCAAATTGGTATTTATTAAGGTCACTCGATCCTCTCTAGAATGGCATTGATTCATCAAAAGATATTCAATTTTTTTAGTATTCTTTCTTGGATAAGTCCTCAAATATCTCATCAAAAGAATTGTTTCTATTTTATCTTTAGAAAATTTTCTAGCTCTTTTATCGAAACACTTCTTTTTGGATTTTTTATGGAATTTAGGATAAAATTTATTTGGTAGGAGTCTATTTTGATAGCAGAGATTATCAAATTTTATTCTTCTAAATATTCTCTGCTGACTCAAATAATCATAAAAAAGTTCAGATCCAGTAATCTTGATGTAATGAGGAATTCTACAATTAAAATCAATACTACCAAGGCCTTCATTCTTTATGCTAGGTCTAATTAAATCTGAGGATAAAGATGGTAGTCTTCAAATAAGCTTTTGATTTGGATCTAAAGAAATCCTAACTGTACAAATGTTAAGATCTATCCTAAGACTAATTCTATATGTTTGTATGATATTTACAATAATTACAAAATCTAAAGGATAATCTAGGTAATGGCTTCTATTAGATTCCCTTCAACATCTAGAATTTCATTCTTTCGATAATCAGTGAGATGATAATCCCGCCAACTCCTCAATTGTCTTCAAAGATATGATGCTATCTCCATTGTCTCCTCTGAATCATTATAAATCTTGTCAAAATTTAAATTTAGTATCTCTTGATTTTCAACAAATTTCTCAAGATTCTGATTGAACTCAATGGCAGTTGTAAAATCATAGACGTCTTTCAAATGCAAATCTTCCTGGACAAGTCTAGGACAATAGAATTCTAAGTTGGGAGTCCAAACCATAAGATTATTCCTAAAAATTTGGTTAATCCTATTATTTTCATTATCTATAAGGTCACCTAAGACTAAATTATTATAATTTGCTTCAGATTTTTTAGATAATACTTTATCAGACTTTTTTGAAGAATAGTCTTCTATTTCTATAGAGATACATGATTTTCTATAGGGTTTAGGTAATTTAGAAGGCTTAGAATATTTTATTTTATATTTTTTCTAATTTTTATAGATTTTTTCGAAGATAAAGTAGACTTTCTTAAGGCTAAAAGACCTAATTTAACCTTAGAATGCACTATCTTACCTTCATTTTTTCTAATTATTTTATTAGACTCTGACTCTAAAGGTTCTAAGGGGGCTGACTCTAAGGACGGGACTGACTCTATGAACTTAGACTTTAATTTATTTAATTCTTGAAATACATATCTAATAATAGATCCAAATCTGACTCCTAAATCTAGCTCATGAGAATCTATAGTAGGAGAAACAGGTTCAAGAGGAAGTTCATTAGTTTCTTTTTGATAAATATATCTTTTTTTAATAGAAAGATGTTCAATACGAATTTTATCATAACAATTAGACTCTTTCTCCTGCAATCCTATAGAATCAAGGGCAAGGTTAGAGAAGCTTTCTTACTTCTCAACCTAGACTAAGTGATCTACCTTAATAATTTCTTCTATTTTTTCAGTAGACACTTTAAAAGGGCTGGCATTTAGACTAGGGCTACCTATTTCTCCTTCAACCTTGGTTGGGCTTAAAGGATGAGCAGGTCTCTCTACAAGACTACCATCAATCTTTCGAGACTGAAAAAGCAAGTCAATATTTAATGCCTGAACTTTCGACTTAACTTTTTCAAGACCCTTAGGATAATATTGATCAAACCAGTCAAAGAAGAGAATATGTCTCTCTTCAGCCCTTATTTGGCTGAACCAGACTTTTCTAATAAAGTCTCTTTGTACTTTATCATGGGAACTAAAGAACTACTTTTTACAATATTCTTCAGATTCAAAATCTTTTTTAAGTATTTTTTATTAATCGAAAGTCAGCAATCTCAAGATCAAGTAAATAAGGTCTATCAATATTATGGGCTATTTTTGTAATTTTTATTTTTATATTACTAGAAGAATCATAATAAGTATCTAGAGTAGTTATTATCTCATACTTATCTAAACTATTTTTTAACTCCTCTATAGTTATAGAATTAGATTTTTCTGTAGTCATTGTCCTTAGAAAGATAGGTTACTCACCATCCTCAGGCCAAGTTGTGTAGGCAAAAAGAGATTGGTCGATACCAGCCATACCTCACCCTCACATGATACCAGCCATACCTCACCCTCATAAATCTATAACTTACTGACCCTAAACACATGCTTGTCCATCGACTTAATCAAATGGGTCCTTACTGCACATTGACTGAGCAGATGAGAAATAAAGCTATGGGAACAAGTCCACTATGAAAACTTTGCTCTAATACCAGATGATCCGGGCATCTAGAGAGGCAACCTCAAATTCAGAGTGATATGGAGATCCACCGTACTAACTTACATCGGGCAACTAAACTGGGAATACCAAATTTGGAAGGTATAAGGTGGACAGAACGTCCCTTATCAACAACCAAGGCTAAATACCAATTATGCCATACTAAAGGACGAGCTCCGCAAAGTATATGATACTGCCCGTGTATGTATATAATACAACCTAGAATCCAAGAATAAAAGTACAAATTGGATACTTTAATAAGAGGAGAAGATAACAGCTTGAGATAGAGTAAATAAATAATAACTATGACTACTTAATATGACCGTCAGATAGGTAAGATGGACATACACTAAAGATAGATACTAATAACTCAAATAGATGAATACTATGTAGATAGATGAGTTAATTAAATAAAAAAATCTTTTTTATAGTTTTTTAGATTAAACATACTAACAGACTATCAGCTAACTAATATTTTTTGCTTTTTCTGAAATAAACACTTAAAACAAAACATAAGCATAAATTAAATAAACAACTAACTATAAACCAATAGTTAGTATAAATAGTTAAATAAACTAACTACTAACATACTACTCAATAGTTAATATAAATAGTTACTTATCAAAGCATACTAGATAGTAGTTAACTGATAAATAGTTAATGCTCAACACTGGTGATTGCATGGTTATTTACAATGCAATCAAGATACTGAGGGTACGAGAAGGTATTTGTGTTATTTATCCTGATTGCACGGTTGTTTACAATGCAGCCTCTACTAGTCTTAGGGTTGGTTTACCCTTCTGTTGCCTAGCTATGCAACCCAGGGGGGTGGGGGGGGGGTGGATTGGGCTTTTAAATTTTTAAAGCTAAATAAGAATGATAAAGACAATGTGATGATATGCAATTTATATGAGATGGGTGATTTAAGTGAGGTGAAAAGATAAATAGTAAAAGACCAAGTATTTAATGAAATAAGGATGGAAAGAGAGCAAGCACATAACAAACAAGTAAGATTTATAGTAGTTCGGTGTCAACCTTGCACCTACATCCACTCTCTAAGCTCCTACTTAAGAATTCAAATTTACTAAACGTATTCAACAAGAATACAACATCGGTACCTTCAATCCTAGCTATCTCAAGCTAGAACACTTATTTTTTGAGTACAAGCTAATCCTAAACACTCCGATTCAAGGTTCGGAGAGATCTTCCTAAGTTTTGAAATTCTAAAACTTAAATCAAAATAATAAAATAGAGTATAAGTGTTAACAATAATGAAATACAAAGTTAGCTCCTTTAATGAGCAAATAAATTATTAAAAACTCTTTACACAATAAAGGATGAAGCTTTTTTGATTTTTCTTGAAGTTGTTGAAGACTTGAATGAACATTTGAGGGGTTGGTGAGCTTGAAATGAAAGCTTCTTTGCTTGAAGAGGGCTTTTTGCTTAGGACTGAAATGAATGCTTAAATCTCTTGATTTCTTCCCTCCTTTTTGAGCTTTTATATCTTCAATAAGTGTTAGAGAGAAATCTGAGTAGGTTTAGAGCTATTGGAGGACTTTAAATGCATATTAAATATGATCAAAATGAATCAAATAATAGCCATTGCAAAATTTTTCCATCGCAGGGGTCGTCCCCTACACAGGGGTTGACTTGGGGGTCATCATCCTCTACATAGGGGTCGACTCTATGACAAAACGCCGAGAAACCCCATATTCTATAAAATTGGCCTTCGAAAAGCCAAAGAAACCTATGCCATCCAGTCCCTTTTGACAGGGGCCGACCTAGGGGTCGATCCTTTTTTTAAAATTTGATTTTCTCTTAAAATATAAATCCAAAAAATATGAAACTATCTCTAATAGATCAAAAATCTTCTAGGCTTGTTCTTGAGACTTCCAAAATAGATTTCTCCAACTTTATAAAATTTATAATTTTGCCCCTCATCATTTTTCTTCCTAATTTTCTTTCAAATTATGCATCCAAAATTTATAAAACTACCTCTAATAGATTAAAAATCTTCTAGGCCTATTGTTGAGGCTTCCAAAATATATTTTCTCCAACTTTATAAAATTTATAATTTTGCTCCTGAAATATAATAAATCTTTTTTCAAGCCAAAATCATTAGTAATCCCCTCAAATATTTTGTAATCATCAAAATCAATTCTTAAACTAACAATCTTCTCCTTTTTGATGATAATAAAATATTTGAGTATAAGCAAAATAAGGCATGCATAGAACATTAAAATAAAATAGTGCCATTAAGGATTTTGAGTTTAAAATTAAGGCAATATATAAATATATTCAATTAATGTAAACTTTTAAGGCATGAGCTTTATAATATCAAGACATAATGTCAATGCCTGCAGATGATCATAGTGCATCATTACCATAAAAGATAGAGAAATCATAGTATAAATCTCAGTTTCTATAAAATAACTTAATTTTTTTAGAAGAGAGGTTAGGGGCTATATAAAAAAAATTGCCAATCATCAAGCATGTAATTTTAACATCATCAATCATCAAGCATGTAATTTTAACATCATCAAATAATAATTATTGTTTATACCAAATAATATATTTACTTTCTCTTTTTGACATCATCAATTAAAATCTACCTTTTTCTTATTTGAAATAAAAATTTACTCCCCCTTTTATGATAAAATAAGATGCCAATATTCAAAATACATAAGAGTCATAGAAGTCACACATCAAGTAAATAGTTCTAGTCAGAATATATGAAGATGTAACATGGAGTTTACATAAAGATTTCAGAAGTAGAAATAGTTAGCCATACAAGATAAGCACTACATACAATCAAAATAATTATACCAAACCACCATGCCATGAAGTAATTTACTAAACATATGAATGCATGCTTCATGAATATTCTCAATTTATCTTTAATTCATTGCATATTTTTTATATACTCATTACACTATAATGTCTCAATTTAAATAAATTAGTATTAAGATTTCAAGCATCAAATTATTGAGTATTTTAAGCATCAATTCATTAAGCATATACTCAATATTCTTCTTTTCATTTTTGATAATCATTAAGAAGGTTATGGGAAGGATTAAGAAAACCATCAAAATCAATAAGATATAGGAGTGTATCAAATGAAAAATGTATCAAATTTAAAAAATAAAGTCAAATAAATCATCTCCATTTGAAAACTTATCTTTGGATTTAAAACATGCTTAAGACATCACTTCTCTTTCAGAAATTTGCTTGAATTCAAATATCAAAGGCTCTTTCCTTATTAAATGATTTTAACTTTTATAATCAAATTTTTAAATATATATTTTTTAAGCTTTAGGAGGAATAGAGCTTTTCAAAATTTTGAACAAAGAAATCAAGTATAACATAACTTTTTTTATGCATCAAATAAATTATTGAAATATATCAACAAAATTAATTAAAATTCAAAATATATATATCAAATTCAAAAAATTTTGATTTAATTTCAAGAGAATATTAAATTTAAATTTCATGAGATATTTAATATAAAAATAAGTACGTTTGATATCAAATTTGTATTAATATCACTCTCCTCCTTTCTAAAAAGTTTTAATTCAGATTTTTTTTAAGTCAATATTGAGGGATAGAGATTTTCAAGATATTTTAGCACATTTGATACCAAGAAAAGTATGTTCAATATCAAATTTTTATTTGATACCATCAATTTATATTTTTAATTTAATTTTAGAAAAAAAAATTTCAAATAAAATAAGTATAATAGAAAAAATTGACACCAATTTTAATATTTATTCTTTACTTTTCTCATGAATTTTAGTCAATTAAACTTTGAAAATGTATGTATCAAAAGAGTATGAAAGATAGTATCAAAGTTGAAAATAATTTTATAAAGATCTTACATTGTACATTAAAAATTTTATAAATTTATTTCTAGGAGTAAGAAGAGTTTTCAATTCAATTCAACTCCAAGAATGTCAAGAATGTTCAAGTAAATCAAATTATGAAATCAACATATGAATGATACCACTTTAAGCAAGTTTCAATATTTGAGAATAATTTATTTGTTTGATACAACTTTAAATTAGTAGTACTTTAAATCAACTAAATCAAATTGAATAAATACATGAAAGCATGAATTAAAAAGACTATAAGGCATTTGATTGAGAGTTTGAAATCAATTGAAATAAAGTATAAATTTGAGAGAATTATAAGATAAATGATTGAGAATTTGAGATTAATATCAATATTTTCAATACTAATTACAGCAAATGTCTCTCCTATTTTCAAAAATAAATACCATAAAATTCATCACATGATATTTTTAAATTTATTCTTTCTTTTCTTTTTTTAAAGTGAAGAACCATTAATTGATACCACTTTAATCTTTAACTAATACTAATTTAACTTTTAAGCATAGATTTTCAAATTTGATTGATACTAATTTAGTAACTAATTCATCTTAAATGAATTCTCCCCCTTACTTTTGCAAATAAAGGCATTTTCAATTAAACAATCTTTTAAGATCAAATTATTTTCTTTAGTATTTTCTTCCTCTATTGCACTTATTTTAAAGTAAGCATATTGAGTTTCAAATAATCAACCATCAATCACATAATCAATCATAATCATGATATAGTATTTTTTTTATAAAAATTTTGCTATCATTGATTTTAAAATAAAATATTTACAGTAGGATGTCTTCAATCATGACAATATCAAAATGATCAATTGATGTAAAGCATTTTTAAAATATTCATTGATCATCAAAAAATGATGGCACAGTCAAATCAATCAAAGTATGAATCGATAAGTCAAGAAATATATATATACTTAAATCAAAGATGAACAAATCAAGCAATATAAGTGATTTTTTTTCAAATTTAAAAAATTATTTTTTTTGGCATAACTCAACCAAAACCATAATAAGATTTAGTTTAAGAAATATTTCTTCCTCATTTAAAACGTACAATTATAATTATTGAAAATTATGTTCCAAAGTCAATCATCAGCCTATTGACGATTGAGCTATTTTATAATTATAATTAATTTATTAATTAATAAAAATATTTTGGTATCTTTTTCATCATAAGTTTATATCTTCTAATGAACTCCATTATTGTGATGAAGTCCTTAGGACTGTTTAGTTTCGATAAAGAGAGGATTTATCGATTAGTCCTTAAACTTGTTCATGATCAAATGATAGGCTGTTAATTAGGACAACAACGTCTATCGAGCATAGGTTGGTATATGCCATATAGGTTAGTTATCCTCTTAACCAAGGAGTGTGGAGACACTGGTATGGCGTACAGGTGAGATATATGGGTACATCATCATTGAACATGATGTTGGGAATATGCACTCTTCCCACATGGATCAGCGTGGCCGTTGGTGATTAGCCAAGCAACAAGGAAATACTTCTTAGAGATCTCTATGAAAGCATGATCAAATAAGTCAAGGAATAAAGAAGAAAAGAAGAAAAGATTTTCGAGAGAAAAGAACTTTTATTTAGTATATTTCAGCACTCTTACAATCTTGACCTGTTTCTAGTATATATACTTTACTAAGGATCAAGCCCAAGCTCATAGAAAAACTCTCCAAATCCAAATAACCCACGTATATAAAATAATAACCCACAAAAACTGAGCCGACCCAGTTTCAGATTGAGCCAGCTAACCTACGACTGGGTCGGCTCAGTCTCAGACTGAGTCGATCTAGTTGTGTACCATGCCAACAGCCCAAAAATACTACTCTATGTTTGAATTTTTCTCTAAGACCTAGCCAATCCAGTCCTAGACTGAGTCGACCCAGTTTCCAACTGAGCCGGCTCAGTCTCAGAGTGAGCCGGCCCAATTTCTAAACTTTACTATTGAGACTGATTCTTCTTCCGACTCGCTCCTATCTTCCCATGACCTATCTTCTCTTGTTTCCAAGACTTGGGAGTGCCACTTCTAAGCTCACATTCTCCACCTTGGTACTTCTAAGTTCTTGTGAACTCATCTCTTCTCAACAGACCCATCCGCGCCGTATATCTCTGAAAGCTATCTCTGGGGAGTACCTTCATGAGTGCATCAGACTGATTCTTCTTGGTATGGACCTTCATTAATTCTACTTCATCTTCCTCCACTAGCTCTCTGATCTTGTGGTATCTCACGTCTATATGCTTTGTGTGCATGATAGATTGGATTTTGTGCCAACAACAGAGCACTCTGATTATCATTGAATAGTGTAACCTTGCTCTGCTCCACCCCCAACTCATCAATCAGCCTCCTAAGCCAAAGGGCTTCCTTTGTAGCCTCCGTTATCCCAATGTACTCAGCCTCTGTGGTAGACAAAGCCGTGATTGGCTGAAAGGTTGATCTCCAAGACACTAATCCACCATATATGCACAAGAGGTATCCAGTAGTAGACCTTCTTGTATCTAGATCACTAGCATAATTTGCATCAACAAACCCTTTCAGAGGATCTGAATCTTCACAAATCTTCATAGATTGTTCTCTAAATCCTCCCGACTACCCACCAAACACCAAACCATAATTCCTTATTCCATGCAGATATCTCAATATCCATTTTAATGCTTTCCAGTGTTCCTTCTCAGGGTTAGCCATGTATCTACTAACCATGCTCACAGCATGTGCTATATCTAGTCTACAGCATACCATAGTGTACATCACACTACCTACAACAATTGCATAAGAAACTCGTTTCATATAGTCTCTCTCCTTTTCTAACTGGGGGCACTGTAACTTGGAGAGAGACATATGGCTCGGTAGTGGTGTCTCTGTAGGTTTGGCCTTCTCCATTCCAAACCTCTCTAGAACCTTTTGGACATACTTTTCTTATGATAAATGGAGCACTCCTTTGTACCTATCTCTGCAAATCTTCATTCCAAGAATTTTCTCAGTTGGACCTAAATCTTTCATCTCAAATTTAGATGATAATGCCCTTTTCAACCTTTTCACAGCATCCATGCTTCTACTGGCTATGAGCATATCATCTACATACAATAATAGGTATAGGGCATCCTCTTCATCTACATTCTTAACGTAGACACAACAATCATGTTCACATCTACTATAACCCAGGCTCAAGACAAAGCTATCAAACCTTTGATACCACTGATGAAGGGATTGTTTCAAGCCATACAAAGACTTCCTGAGTAAACACACCTTTTCTTCCTATCCCATCTCCATGAAACCATCTGACTGCTTCATATAGATTCTTTTCTCTAAAGTTCTATAAAGGAAGGCCGTCTTCACGTCCATCTGTTCTAATTTCATGTTATGTTGTGCCACCAGTGACAGCAAAACTCGAATAGATGTATGATGCACCATAGAAGAAAAAATTTCTATGTAGTCAATCCCTTCCCTTTATGAGTATCCCTTTGCTACCAGCCTTGCTTTGAATCTGATTCCACCTTGTTCTGAAGGTGCTTCTTTCTTTGTGAACATCCACTTCGAGCCAATAGGTCGAGCACCCTCTGAAAGATCCACCAACTACCATGTCTGATTCTTCTCAAGTGATTTCATTTCCTCCATCATGGCCTGCATCCATGAATCATGATCCTCACTCTCCATGACCCCTACATAATTCTTTGAATCTCCATTAGCAGTGATGAGTGCATAGGAGATAACCTCATCAATGTCATATCTGACCGATCTCCTAATAGTATGCTGGGACTTGTGCAAAGCCATTCCCACTGGCATATCTCTACCTGATGTCTATGGTTGTTCCTGCACATCTGTCTGAACTACCGACCCTCCATACTGATTTTCAATCTGAGATAATACTTTTCTGCCCAGCTCCATCTCAACAGGAACACTCATGTAAGTGGATGTAACCTACATGCCATCATTCTCTGACTGGCCACTACTATTCATCTTTATTTTCCCAGTTCCATCTATCCCAGACCTCCTCAAGATGCTCTTCTCATCAAAGATAACGTCCCTATTGATCACTGACTTCTATGCCTAAGAGTCCCACAGCAAGTATCCCTTCACTCCTTGTGGATATCCTATGAATGTCATCTTTTAAGATTTTGGGTCCAATTTGCTCCTCTTGGTTGCCTCCACATGTGCATAGGCTGTGCAATCGAAGACTTTCAGATGACCAAGCTCCACCTTCTTTCCGCTACAGACCTCTTCTGGAATGCCTCTATTCAGCTTATAATGAGAGGATCTGTTCATAAGAAAACAAAAAAAAGTTAGAGCATCACCTCAAAAAGACTTTGAAAGTGATGTCTGCAGCCTCACACTTCGTGCCTTCTCGATCGGTGTCCATTCATCCTCTCCGTGATACCATTTTGCTGGGGAGTCATCCTCATTGTGTAATAGCATTTGATGCCATTTTCCTCATAATACCTCCTAAACTCTAGGCTAGTATACTCTCCTCTATTGTCCAACCTCAGATACTTTATCTGTCTTCCTGACTCCTTCTCTACTTCAGCTCTCTAGGCTCTGAACCGAGCAAATACCTCTAATTTTTGTTGGATTAGATAAACCCATACCTTCCTTAAGAAATCAGCAATAAAAGTAATAAAGTATTTTTCCCCACCTCTAGTTGATAGAGGAGCTAATCCCCACACATTCGAGTGCACTAAATCTAGCACTCCCTCGCTGTGCTTGGTACTTTTGGCAAACTTTACCCTATACTGTTTGCCAAAGATACAACGCTCACAAAGATCTATGTCCTCCTTCTTCAGGATCGGGATCATACCTCTTCTGCTTAGTTCTGTGAGGCCACGGTCATTCATATGATCCATCCGATAGTGCCATAGTCGATATAAAATCTACTTCCCCTGTGCCGCTGCTAGCACCTCTACACTATCATTTACCACTGAGCCTTCCATTCTGTAAAGATTGTTGCTTAGTCTTCTACCTCTCATCACCACCAAAGCTCCCTTGGAAATTTTCAAACATCCACTCCCAGCCTGGCTACTAAAAGCATAACCCTGCTCCTCATAGTAGCCTAAAGAAATTAAATTCTTTTTCAATTCTGGTACATACCTAACATTTGATAATGTATGAATGATGCCATCGTACATCCTCACCTTGATAGAAATAATTTCAGCTACTTTGCATGGGTGATCATCTCCAAGGTTGCACTTCCACCATCGACCTTTTGTTAGGTAGCAAACCATTCTTGATGAGAAGTATAGTGGTGCGAGCATGTTGAATCTAATATCCATATAGTATCGCATTCTATGGATCCATCTGATATAACTAGCAGATTTTCTCTAGTGCTCATAAAAGTTGTATCATCTCCCTTGTTGGCCTTCCTATTTTTTGATTTTAAAAGGGGACAATCTCTCCTTAGATGTCCAGACTGATGACATTTATAACATTTCAATGTCATTTTTCTCTGATCACGAGACTTTGACTTGCCCTTAGATTTTTTTCTTATCTTCTTCTTTGATCTTTCCTATCTTTCATTCACAGTCAAGATTTCAGACTTAGAATCCCCCTTGCAGATCTTCTCTCTTTACTCATTTGATCTGAGTATACCAACAACCTCTTCATAGTTTAGGATCTCCTTTCCATAAACTAGAGTTGTTATGAGATCATCATGCGAACCTGAGAGAGAACATAATAGCAGCAATGCCCGATCCTCCTCGTTAATCTTCACATTCAAACTCATCACCTTAGAACACACCTGATTGAACCTTTGGATATGTGCAACAAGATCTTCGCCTTTGGGCATCCTCAGACTATATAGTTGTTTTTTCAACCACATCTTGTTCGTCATGTTCTTTCCCATGTATGTGTTCTCTAGTCTCTCCCAGAGCTCCTTTGCCGTAGTTTCTATGCAAACCTCAGGCAAAACTTGATCGACCAAGCACATCCGGATTATGCTAAAAGCAATTTCCTCCAACTCTTTCCAATCCTCAGCACTGATCTTTTTCAGCCTTTCTTTTGTCAAGACCTTGTAGATCCTCTACTAAACTAGCAAGTTCTTTACTGTTTGTTGCCATAAGGTAAAATTTTTCTTGCCGTCGAACTTCTCAAAATCTACCTTGAATCCACTTGATCCCATGACTTCAAACAAGTCAAGAATAGATCCCTAACACCCTTCACGATCACACACTAGTAAAACTACTCTTCACAGAAGATCTAACTTGCCCTAGATCCTCTTTCCAAATTTTTGTATCACCGTTCCTCCGTGTAAATAATCTCCACCTCAATCTAGAGACAACCACAAAGCAACCTAGAAGTTTTAGGATAAAATCTGATATAATAGATCCTAGATGTAGTAAACCCTAGGTGTCTTTTTTTCATTCCATGCAACACCGTTCTGATACCAAATGTTGGAAATATTCACTCTTTCCACATGGATCGGCATGGCCGTCGGTGATTAGTCAAGCAACAAGAAAGTACTTCTTATATATCTCTATGAAAGCATGATCAAATAAATCAAGAAATAGAAAAAAAAGAGAAGAAGAGATTTTTAGAGGAAAAGAGCTTTTATTCAGTATATTTTAGCACTCTTACAATCTTGACCTATTTTCAGTATATATACTTTATAAAGGGTCAAGCCCAAGCTTATAGAAAAACTCTCTAAATTCAAATAATTCACTTACATAAAATAATAACCCACGAAAACTGAGCTAGCCTAATTTTAGACTGAGCTGGCTAACCTACAACTGGGTTGGCTTAGTCCTAGACTAAGCCGACCTAGTTGTGTACCGTGCCAACCGTCCAAAAATGCTACTCTCTATCTGAATTTTTCTCTAAGACCTAGCCGACCCAGTCTTGGACTGAGCTGACCCAGTCTCCAACTGAACCGGCTTAGTCTTAGAGTGAGCCGGCCCAGTTTCTGAACTTTACTATTGAGACTAATTATTCTTTGGGCTCGCTCCCATCTTCTCATGACCTATCTTTTCATATTTTTAAGACTTGGGAGTGCCACTTCTATGCTCACACATGACCAACTCCAGAATATTCTACTATCGAGAATGTCTTTGATGGGATATAGGTATAAGTATCACTTAGACCTAAGATCACCTCAGTGACCTGCAAAAAACTCACTATGCTTTGGTACCAGACTAACTGAATTTCTAATTCAGCAATGAAAGACTTTTGAGCATAGTCAAGTAGTTACGAAGTCAAAGTATGGTCAAGATGGAATTAACCACTCCAAGAGTTGGAGAAGAATGTATCACTGTATTTCAATATAGCAATACCTTGGCTAGGATAATCCATCAGATGGATTTGATATTTTAAAATATAATATGGACAACCTGATCAAAGTTGATAGTTGAACTCTGAGGTATCCTATGAGCATTGTGGTCAAGGGGATGAATTATATGAAAACTATATCTGTATGGGTTCTAAGTATGGTGTTCTACACCTTCAACCTATCCGACTGTCGGGTATCATTGCTAGATGGTTACATCAATTGGTACAAAAATTTATTCTTATGCTACTGGCTTAAGTTCGGACCTATGAGGTCATACACATTAAAGCTTATGATCTGATCGGATGGTTGATCAATGATTAATAATCATTCTAGGGTTAAA
Source organism: Cocos nucifera (assembly GCA_006176705.1). Classification (NCBI taxonomy): domain Eukaryota; kingdom Viridiplantae; phylum Streptophyta; class Magnoliopsida; order Arecales; family Arecaceae; genus Cocos; species Cocos nucifera. The sequence continues at coordinate 138,904 of QRFJ01000751.1, forward strand.
CAATCAATACGATTGGTGTTTAACCTAGTGCAAGTGTTGTAGGAGGATCGATTAGTAATTAGATTGCTAATTGGCTTAATTTGATTAAGCCAATAGATTGAAATTAAGTTTAATTAAATATTATTTAATTAGATTTAGTTTGAACTTGATTAGGTCAAGTTCAATTGGTTTATTGGATAAGCCAAGTGCAAGAAAGAACTAGTCCTAGTCTAACTAGGATTCGAATTAACCTAATTTTCTAATTTGATTAGAAAATAAATTAAAATTAAATATAATTTAATCTAATTTAATTAAGTCCTTAAATGGATTAGAACCTTATTTAATTAGGTTAGTTTAATCTAGATTTTATTTGGTTAAAAAATCTTGTTTGACCAAGTCAAAATAGGAGTCCTAATGTGACTAGGACTCCCTATCACTTGCGCCACTTAATCCTCATGCCCCATGCTCTTTTTGTTTTGTTTATTACATGAAAATTCTCCACTCCCATAGCTTCTCATGCCCTCTTTCTCTCCTCCTTTTCTCATAAGGTAATTTATTGGAAGATCAAGTCAAAAGAGGAGTTAGTTTTACTAAGGATTCTGTGAGATAGAATCCTTGTTGACCAAAACACCTTCCTTTGAGTGCCGCCCCCTCTTTTAATTAATTCTTCTCTTATTCCATGAAAATAATCTCCTTTTTTATGGACCCTCCCTTGCTGGTCCATGCCAATAATTGTGGAGGAGGCGCCCAAGAGTTGGGCACCCCAACAACTTCCCATGTTTAGATATTCCTAGTCTAGGATTTTGATCTAACTTGGACTCTTCTTTTTTAATATTTATTGGACAATATTTATTCTAACTCTTTTATAAAATATAGAGCTTTGGAAGAGGTTTGGAGTGTGCAAAAATTAGGGGAAGAGGGTCCTTGGGCATGGGGGTTCCATAGGCACTAAACTAGGTGTCTAAGTGAGAGAAAAGAGAAGAAGAAGAGGGTCTTCTTCTAGGACTATTTTATTTTCAATCTCTTCTTTTTTTTTTTAAGTTTTTTTCTATGAAAGTATCAAATTAGTAAACTCTCATCTTTCTTCTCATATTTTAGAGACTCCAATTTTGAAGAAGAAAGCATCGAATCGATCATCAAATGCTGATTTCCTGCATCGGACTTCAGATAAGAGATCGTAGGCTCATATGGATGACTCCTAGAGGCCGGATGTATGTGCAGCTCCTGACATCATCCTCAATCTTGGATCAGTAAGTTAGAACATCTAACTTGCTCAGGTAATAGATATGATCTATAAACTTCATACCTGCATTTGATATAATATAGATCTAGATTGATTTGATCAACCTTTTACTTTCTTATTTAATTTTAATTTTTAATTTAATATCATGCCATGATCATATAATAGATCTAAGATCTAGGTATTTATATAATTATTTAAATAAATATTTAATTTATTTAAATCTTCTACTGTAAGATCTTGAAAAAGTTTTCAAAATCTACCTATAAAACCCTAGATCAAGAACCTTCAATTGGTATCAGAGCAAGGTTGTTATTACATGATTTTTGTATATGTATAGACTATTTCTTAGATTAGATCTAATTTATAATCTAATTATTAAATCTAAAATTTTAAAAAAAAATTCAGATCTCACGAACTGCCATAAGGTTGTCCTGTTGTAAGGTTTACCCCTTACAGTGAATAGGTTATTCTAGTTCATGATGATCTGACTCTAATCATAAATTTATTAGATTTGATCTAATTTTATTTATTATTTAATAAATTTAAAATAGTTTTAAATCTAAAAATAAAATATTTAATAAATTTATTCTTTGATACATCTTTCTAAATGGTGGTCAGGTGGGCCAACCAAAGTTGGGCCTAATCATTCATTGATTGGATGGGCCAAGTATGGTCATGTTAATGGTTGGACCTAAATGGACGCTTTTCTAAGAAGGCCAAAGCCAACTGATCAGGACCTGAGGCAAAATTTAATTACTAAAAATTATTTGGAGAAATAATTGGTTATGAACCTATTCTTAGATGTATATGGGTGGGCCAACCAAAGTTGGACTTGTGTACAGTTTATGTGGATTCTAGTACCCACTAAGAAATTTGGATAATTCCTTGAATTAGAGGTATAGGTTACCAATTTGAATAAAATAGTGGAAAAAACCTTTTGATTAAAGTCCAAATCTTTAGGTTTAATGAATCAATTACTAATTAGGTTTTGGTTTTCATTTATGCAGACATGGCCACTTTCCTATCACTCTGATCATTATTGGACAATGATAAGTTGGTGGGATCCAATTTTAGTAGCTGGTACCGAAAGTTAAAGATTGTCCTAGAGCATGAACGGATCCTATATGTGCTGACGGATCCTGCACCTGAGGAGCTAGCTATCTATGCACGTAGAATAGTCAGAGACACTTATCAAAAGTGGCTCAATGACCAAACTACGGTGTGCTGTATTATGCTGGCTGTGATGAGCGATGAGTTCAGTCATAGGTTTGAGATAGCTCAGCCAAATGAAATGGTCCAAGTATTGGAGGATTCTTTTGGCACACCCGATGACGTTGAGAGACACAAGACTAGTTGCGCCATGTTCAATGCCAGAATGTAGGATGGAGCCTCTGTTACTGATCATGTACTGTATATGATCAAGCTGATAGAGTGCTTGAGCAAACTCGGCTTTTTCTTGCATGAACAACTTGGGAAAGATGCAATACTGAACTAGCTGCTAAAGTCCTATCTCCCTTTTCTTACTCATTACAGAATGACAAAGCCTGAAGTAAACTACTATGGCTTACTGAGGTTACTTCAGAACTTTGAGAAGGATCACCAGCTCCATAAAAAGTCAGTGAACTTAGTGGGAGGTTCATCTTCTGGTTCTCGACCCTTTAGGAAAGGAAAAAAGAACAAGAAGAAGAAAACAAAGAAGGTGCAAGTTTAGGCTGGAACATCAGTGCAGGGCCAGACCAGGAAGATCAAGCTCGATAAGAGTCAAGCTGAATGCTTCTTTTACAAGAAGTGGGGACACTGGAAGAGGAACTATCCTCAGTACATTGCCTCCCTAAATTTGAATAGGTAGAGAAAGAAGTAAGCTATTGCTGGGCAAGATATTTATATGATAACTCCTTGTAATTTCTCTATTTGTGATCTTACTGACTGAATATTGGATGTCGATAGTCCTTACCATATTTGCAATTTATTACAGGGGTTACCGATCAGTAGAAGATTCGAGCAAGGTGAGAGATTTCTAAATGTTGGAGATGGAAGATCGGTTCCAATTCTAGCTTTAAAAATTTTGAAACTTGTATTTGAATCTCATACCATTATTCTTAGTGATTGTCATTGCTATCCTAGTTTCTTTTTAAATATCATTTCTGTAGGTCTTTTGGCCATGAACAATTTTAAAATTTCAATAAAGAAACAAGTTTGTAATGTCATTGTGAATGGTGTTACTGCTTTCTATGGACTATTGAATAATGGTGTATATATGTTATCACAACTTGTTAATGTAGTCTATTCTACTGGCAAGCATCCTAGATTAGATAGTATATCAAATATCTACTTATGGCACTATAGGCTAGGTCATATAAACAAGAACAGGATAAACAGATTGACTCAAGAGGAAATCCTTGAAGTTAATGATTATGAATCACTTTCAACCTATGAGTCTTGTCTTCTTGGTAAAATGACCAAGTCACCTTTTACTGAAAAAGATGAGAGAGCCAATAAGCTCTTAGGTCTTGTACATACTGATGTATGTGGACCAATGAGCACAAGTGCCAGAGGTGGATATGTCTACTTCATTACTTTCATAGATTATCTATCCAGATATGGATATGCCTATCTAATAAAACATAAGTTGGATTCTTTTGAAATGTTCAAATGATTCCAAAGTGAAGTAGAAAAATAAGCTGGAAAGAGTATTAAAACTTTTCAATCTGATTGAGAAAGAAAATACCTTTTTGGTGAGTTTCTCACATATCTAGGAGAGAATGGGATTCTCTCCTAATGTACTCCTCCTGGAACACCATAGCATAATGGTGTGTCTGAAAGGAGGAATTGGACTCTGTTAGACATGATCCAATCCATGATGGAATTTGCCAGCTTGCCGATATCCTTCTAGGAATATGCACTCGAATCGACTTGTTATCTATTAAATAGGATTCCAAGTAAGTCTGTAGTTAAAATTCCATATGAGATATGGATAGGGCGTAAGCCAGCACTTTCACATCTTAGGATTTGGGGGTGTCCGACTTATGTCAAATGGTTAATTATAGATAAACTTGGACCTAGGTGTAACAAGTGTACATTCATAGGGTACCCAAAAGAGACCAAAGGATACTATTTCTACCATGCTAATGAACAAAAGGTGTTCGTCAGCCTTAGCAAAATCTTTTTGGAAAAGAAGTTTCTTGGTGAAGGAACTATCGCCTCTAAGGTTGAACTTGATGAAGTTCAATAGGTAGAAAGTCCAACACAGAATGTTAAACCTAAGTTGGATTTGATCAGATCAGATCCGAAGCCTAATGAATCCATACCATTAAGACGATTTGGTAAAGTACCGCGTCATCTAGATAGATACTATGGATTCTTGGTCCAGGATGGTGATCCCATCGAACTCGATGAGAATGATGAGGATCCGATAACTTATATGGATGCGATGCAAAGATCCAACTCTGAGAAATGGCTAGAAGCCATGAGATCCAAAATGGATTCCATGAAGGTCATTGATGTATGGACATTAGTTGACCCACCTAAAGGGGTTAAACCCATTGGGTGTAAATGGGTCTTCAAAAGAAAGAGGGGCACGAACGAAAAGGTGAAGATCCATAAAGTCCATTTGGTTGCCAACGGGTATCGTCAACGTTATGGTATTGACTATGATAAGATTTCTCTTCTGTGGCAATGCTCAAGTCCATTCGGATCATGCTTGCCATTGCTGCCCATCTGGACTATGAGATCTGGCAGATGGATGTGAAGACAACTTTCCTAAATGGAGAGCTGATCGAAGAGGTGTATATGATACAATCTGAAGGATTTACATCCATAGATGAGTCCAAGGTATGCAAGCTTCAGAGATCCATTTATGGATTGAAGTAGGCATCTCGGAGTTGGAACATTCATTTTGATAAAGTGATCAAAACGTATGGCTTCGTTAAGAATGGAGAAGAACCCTACATTTACAAATGGGCAAATGATCCAGCAGTGGTATTTCTTATTTTGTATGTGGATGACATTCTCTTAATCAAGAATGATATCCCTGCATTATAAGGAATAAAAGTCTGGTTGTCATCATAATTCTCCATGAAGGACTTGGATGAAACATCCTACATCCTAGGGATGAAGATATATAGGGATAGATCTAAACGGATGCTTGGTATATCCCAGTCCATTGTTAGATATGTATGCCCTAGAAGTTAGAATTGGCTAACACTTGTAATACACTTCTAGGGGCAAAATCATAATTTTGACTATAAATAATAAAATGGGTTATTTTATATCACATATGTGTAGTAGTGTCTATGATACATCTCTTGAGTTAATGATAATGATAATTCTTATTTTCAAGAGTTGAAAATTTAAGACAAGAATTTTCATTATTAACTCATAAAATGCTCCTAACTGTAGGATCATCATGAGGATGGTGATTGATCCGGAAGGTTAGTATACAATCGCTTCTTTATAGTAGATGAGTCTTGAGTTTACGGTGTAGAGACACCGAAGCGAGAGTACAAGTACTCGTTAGAGAATGAGGGCACCGAACGTGACCACCTCGAGTAGTCATAAGGAAGTCTACCTTCTCATCGATGACTGACTCGAAGCTGCAGTGGTATGTCTGGTTCTTTGACCTGAGGTGCATTAGTAGTACACCTTGGGGGTGTTATAGTTTGACTAAACCATGACTCGATCTCCTAGCCATTCAGAATCCTGAGGTGTATGTTAGCTATAGCATGTTCATTGTAGGAATTGGATTGCACCAAGATGGAATCTATCTACCTCAGTCGATGAGGAGTAGCCCTATGATGATCATGAGAATCAAGTCCATAAGCTCATGGCCATGGCAGAAGTGAAATAATAGAAAGAGTTTCTATTAAGGTTTTTACATCAGACTTGAATCAAATGATCAAATCATATGATAGAAATTAGAGTTTGACGAGTTCACCTTAACCCTAATCTGATCGGCGCTCAAGATAGAAGAACTTAATCAGAAAAGTAGCTTCACCGAGAGGTTCATTTTTAGTTTTGATGGATTGCCACCATATACTGCTAGGTGTCACTGGTGGATTTTGGGAGCAATTAAAATGATTTAGATGATCGTTTAATCTAATTATCCGAATCAGAAGAGTTTTGATCCATCGAAAAGAGTTTCGATAATGTCAATGATAGGGATCACGACATATCTCATTACCATACAGAATTGAATCTAATTGGGTCACACAAATAAGGGTTTGGATCTGAATATCATCAATAGGATTAACTCAGTTCAATTGATTTGAATTAGATTCAATTAGGTTCAAGAAAATCATGCTAGCACATGATTGAACCTAATATTCTCTATTTTCTATCATTAAAAGTTATCTCAACTGAGCCAAATGAGTTTGTGCTCACTTAAGTACCTTTACCTGATCTAACTGGAGCTTGTCCAGGTCAGAAAAGGGTAGTCTTAATTTATGAGATAAATTTGAGACAACACCTGCCATTTTTTATCACTTGCTAATTCTTATCCTTTGACTTTGGTCAAACATTGACCTTTGACCCTTCGACATCTGCCCATGTGTCATGCACTTATTGGAGAGAAGATAGGGGCTTGTCCCCTTACTGGATTTTAGAAAGGAAGGGTGCATGCCTAGGATGGCGTGCACCCATGAATAGGGACGCCTTGAGTCCCATATGGATGGGACTCCAGGTTGCTTCTTGGATTCAAACTAGGTGACCCTCACCTATAGACTTTGACCAGTCTTAGGCACCACCTAAGGATGAATCTATGGGTCTCTCATCTGATTGAATTTGGTGATGTCATCCCATCAATCAAATTTAGATTTGATTACACGAAGCAACATGATTGGCCGGGGTGATGTGGCACTGCGTGGCGCAGCAGGGTCTATATAAAGACTTATCTGCGCCCAACCTTGATAGGACTTTCTCCTAGCCACACCCCAAGGCTTCCCCTCTTCCTCCATGCCACCTTTCTAATCCTCTCTCTCCTCTCCATGCCCAAGGAAAGTTGGGCCTCAGATTAGTGCGATTCAAGCAAGAAAAGGCTGACGGGAAAGGAAGAAGGCAGCACTGCTGTAAAGACGACTGCTGATCTTTAGAAGGAGTTTTAAAAATTCTCCAAATCAAATCTAGATCTAATTTTTAGAGATATGATAAAGAAGGAGAATATGTCTAGATCCAGCCTGAGTGGATACCGGTAGAGGCCAGGCGCTTGCGTGACTAGATTCAGAACCTCAGGCAATCAGCAGGATCATCAATGGATAATCAGATTACCCATATCAAGGTAAAACCAATTTAGATATAATTTAATTTAATTTTTTTATTTATTAGATCATAAAATTAGATTTGAAAAATTTTAGATCTGATTTGGATCTAAGAAAAAATTTTTAAAATATGCCTCTTGATCCAATCAGATTTGAACGAACCTGACCCAGGAAATTAGGATTCCCCTTCAACTGGTATCAGAGCTAGGTTCCATAAAATTTATTTAGATCTAATTTAATCTGATAAATTAATAATTTTAGATATCACATGAGATATAATTAGATCTAAAATCAAAAAATTAAAAAATTAAAATTAATTATTCTAGATCTAATATGTATGAGATACATAACTAGACTAGGAATAGAATTATTCTATGTGTAGTCTAGTATAATCATAATTTTTATTTGATTAATATGATTTATATATTTATTTATTTACTATCTTTTTATCTTATAAATATTATAATTAGATCTAAAAATAAAAAATAAATTTAATTTAATTTGTTCATATGAGATATGATGGTTGCACGTTTAGACTAGTTGTAGAATAGTTCTATAATAGGGTCTAGATTAAATTTTATTTGATGTGATCAAATTTAAATTTAATTTTTTAGATGATTATGAGATAATTTAGATTTTAAAAACATGCATAATATGACGTATACAAAATATGTTTTAATTAGATCAATTTTCTTATGTGAGATATATGCTTAGATCTAATTAGTTTTGTAGATTAGTCGTATTTCTGATTAAGGCATTCCCCTTGGCTGTCCGGTCATAAGAACAAAGTAGGATTTAAAGACCCTCTCCTTTCATTCGATGGGGTGTTCTTATGATGTGTAGGGATGCTGCGCATTCATCCTTAATCAAAAATTAAAAACTTACTTTCTGCAAAACCCTAGATCCTGAAACCCGAGGATCTTATTTGCATGTTTTATTTATGAACCCTAAACTTAATTAAGAATTAAGATTATGAAACATATTAGATCTAAAATTAAGAATTTTCAGATCTAAGACATGTTCATAAAATTGGGTTCGAGCTTTGGTAGCTCAATTAGGTCTAAGCGGTTGATCAAATTGAATCAAGAGTTGGTTAGATGGTATCAATACTGCTAAAATTGACCAGCCTAATAGGATTAAGTCTAGATCAAGATCGAGTCACATGAGTGATCGATCAAGCTAAGATCTAATTAGGCTCAGTGGTTAGAGTCTGGATTATAGGCTAACCCAATTGGTTCTGGCTCAATAATTTGGTGTCTAAGGTAAGTTTGGCAGATATGACTGACTAATTTTTAATTGGAAGCTACTCGACTCGAATGCATTCTTATCGAGTTAATGGCATATCCCTTCCACCGATCTCACTTACCTGGCCATGTTTGTTGACTCGGTTCTGATCAGAGGTGGTCAATAATCTGAGCTAACCCATGCCACTAGGTTAGTCATAATGGTTTTGACTATGTCAAGTCTAGTTTAATGAGACCTAAATCAAATCTTCCTAAGAAAAGATTAAGTCTAAGGTCTTCCACCATTGTAGATGTGCGGTCCCATCTGAGGTAGATAGATTTGATCTTGGTGCATTCCAATTTCTACAATGAACATGCTATAGCCAACATACACCTCAGGATTCCTAATGGCTAGGAGACCGAGTCATGGTGTAGTCAAACTATAACACTCTCAAGGTGAACTGCCGATGCACCTCAGGTCAAAGAACCAGATAGATCACTATAGCTTCGAGTCAATCATCGATGAGATGGTAGACTTCCTTATGACTACTCGAGGTGGTTACGCTCGATGCCCTCATTCTCTAACGAGTACCTGTACTCTCGCTTTGGTGTCTCTACACCGTAAACTCAAGACTCATCTACTATAAAAAAGTGATTGTACACTAACCTTCTGGATCAATCACCATCCTCATGATGATCCTACGGTCAGAAGCATTTTAAGAGTTAATAATAAAAATTCTTGTCTTAAATTTTCAACTCTTGAAAATAAGAATTATCATTACCATTAACTCAAGGGATGTATCACAGACACTAAATACACATATGTGATAGAAAATAACCCATTTTATTATTTATAGCCAAAATTATAATTTTGCCCATAGAAGTGTATTACAAGTGTCAGTCAATTCTGGCTTCTAGGACATGCATATCTACAAAACTCCCACTTGACCTAAAAGGG
>QRFJ01000751.1:148928-163698 GCA_006176705.1 Cocos nucifera
TGAGGAGCAGCCCTATGATGATCATGAGAATCAAGTCCATAAGCCCATGGCCATGGCAGAGAGTGAAATAATAGAAAGAGTTTCTATTAAGGTTTTCACATCGGACTTGAATCAAATGATTAAATCATATGATAGAAATTAGGGTTTGACGAGTTCACCTTAACCCTAATCTGATCGGGGCTCAAGATAGAAGAACTTAATCACACAAGTAGCTGCACCGAGAGGTTCATTTTTAGTTTTGATGGGTTGCCACCATATACTGCTAGGTGTCACTGGTGGATTTTGGGAGCAATTAGAATGATTTAGATGATCGATCATTCTAGTTGTCTGAATCAGAAGAGTTCTGATCCATCGAAAGGAGTTTCGATGATGTTGATGATAGAGATCACTACATATCCCATTACCATACAGAATTGAATCAACTAGATCACACAAACAAGGATTTGGATCTGGATATCATCAATTGAATGAACCCAATTTAATTGATTTGAATTAGATTCAATTAGGTTCAAGGAAATCATGCTAGCACATGATTGAAACCTAACATTCTCCTTTTTCTATCATTAAAAGTTATCTCGACTGAGCCAAATGAGTTTGTGCTCACTTAGGTACCTTTACCTGATCTGACTGGAGCTTGTCCAGGTCAGAAAAGGGTTGTCTTAATTTATGAGATAAATTGAAGATAACACCTACCATTTTCCATCACCTGCTAATTCTTGTCCTTTGACTTTGGTCAAACGTTGACCTTTGATCCATGGACATCTGTTCATATATCATGCACTTATTAGAGAGTAGATATGGGCTAGTCCCCTCCCTAGAATGGATTTTGGAAAAGGAAGGGAGTGCATGCCTAGGATGGCGTGCACCCATGGATAGGGATGCTTGGAGTCCCATACGGATGGGACTCCAGGTTGCTTCTTAGATTCAAACTAGGTGACCCTCACCTATAAACTTTGACCAGTCTTAGGTGCCACCTTAGGATGAATCTATGGATCTCTCATCTGATTGGATCAGGTGATGTCATCCCACCAATCAAATTTAGATATGATTAAACGAAGCAACGTGATTGGCTGAGGTGATGTGGCACCGCATGGCGCAGCAGGGTCTATATAAAGACCTATCTGCGCCCACTTTTTAGAGACTCCTCTCCTAGCCATGCCCCAAGGCTGTCCCTCTCCCTTCTCCATGCCACCTTCAAGCCATCTCTCTTCTCTCCATGCCCAAGGATAGTTGGGCTTGAGATTAGTATGATTCAAGCAAGAAAAGACTGACGAGAAAGGAAGAAGGCGGCACTACTGTAGAGATGACTACTGATCTTCGAAAGAAGTTTCAAAGATCTTCTAAATCAGATCCAAATTTAATTTTTGGAGATAAGATAAAGAAGAAAAAGATCTCCAGATCTAGCCCGAGTGGATACCGATAGAGACCAGGTGCTTGTGTGGCTAGATCCAGAATCTTAGGCAATCAGCAAGATCATCAACGGATAATCGGATTACCCATATCAAGGTAAAACTAATTTAGATTTAATTTAATTTAATTTTTCTTATTTATCATATCATAAAATTAGATTTAAAAAATGTTAGATCTGATTAGAATTTAAGAGAAAATTTTTGAAAATATGCCTGTCGATCCAATCAGAATTTGAATGAACTTGATCCAAGAAATCAGGATTTCTTCTTCATCTACGTACATAGAAACTATGCTGAAGAGGTTCAGCATGGAGAATTTCAAAAAGAGCTATCTTCTGATCGGCCAAAAAATTTCTCTCTCTAAGAAGGATTGTTCGACAACTCTTGAAGAGAGAGAGCATATGAGTAGAATTTCATATGCTTTGGTAGTGGGATCTATTATGTATGCAATGACATGTACGAGACAAGACATGGCATACTCACTAGGAGTGGTGAGTAGATACTAGTCTGATCCTAGAGAAAATCACTGGAAGGTGGTTAAAACTATCCTTAGGTATTTAAAAAATACTAAGGACCAATGGTTGATTTATGGTGAGTCAGATCTGAAGCTTGTGGGGTTTACAGACTCTAACTTTCAATCTGACCATGATGACAGTAAAAGTATGTCGGGGTATATCTTTACTCTAAATGATGGAGCCATCTATTGAAAAAGTTTCAAGTAGCATACAGTGGCTGACTCTATTTGCGAAGCAGAGTATATGGCAGCATCAGATGCAGCAAAGAAAGCTGTGGTTGAGAAAGTTCATCATCGAGCTTGAAATAGCACCCTCCATTGATGGTCCAGTCCTGCTCTACTGCGACAGCACTGGTGCCATAGCTCAAGCAAAGAAATCGAAGACACACCAGCAGACAAAGCACATTCTACACCGCTTCTATTTGGTCCATGAGATCATGGATCGTGGTGACGTCGACCTTCAGAAGATCGATAGAAAGGAGAATCTAGTTGACCCCTTCACTAAAGCCCTAGCAATCAAGGTATTCGACAACCATAAGTTGAAGATGGATATTATATACTGTGCTGAGTGGCTTTAGGATAAGTGAGAGTTTTTGAAAATTGTATCCCAAAGTCAATCATCAACCTATTAATGGTTGAGCTATTTTATAATTATAATTGATTTATTAATTAATAAAAATATTTTGGCATCTTTTTCATCATAAGTTTACATCTTCTAATGAACTTCATTATTGTGATGAAGTCCTTAGGACTGTTTAGTTTTGATAAAGAGAGGATTTATCGATTAGTCCTTAAATTTGTTCATGACCAAATGATAGGCTGTTAATTAAGATAACAACATCTATCAAGCATAGGTCGTTATATATTATATAGGTTGGTTGTCCTCTTAACCAAGGAGTGTGGAGACACTGATATGGCATACAGGTGAGATATATGGATACATTGTCATTGAATGTGACCAACTCCAGAGCATTCTGCTATCGAGAATGTCACTGATGGGATATAGGTATAAGCATCCCTTAGATGTGAGATCACCTCAGTGACTTGCAAGCAACCCACTATGCTTTGGTATCAAACTAACTGAATTTCTAATTCAGCAATAGAAGACTTCTAGGCACAATCAAGTACTTGCAAAGTCAAAGGGCGATCAAGATGGAATTGACCACTCCAAGAGCTGGAGAAGAATGTATCACCGTATTTCAATATAGCAAAACCTTGGCCAGGGTAATCCATCAGATGGATTTGATATTTTGAAATACAATGTGGACAACCTAATTAGAGTTGATAGTTGAACTCTGAGGTGTCTTATGAGCATTGTGGTCAAGGGGATGAATTATATGGAAACTATATCCGCATGGGTTCTAAGGATGGTGTTCTACACCTTTGACCTATCCGATCGTTGGGTATCATTGCTAGATGGTCACTTCGATTGGTATAAAAATTTATTTTTATGTTACCAACTTAGGTTTAGACCTATGAGGTCATACACATTAGAGCTTACGATCTGATTGGATGGTTGATCAACGATAAAGAATCATTCTAAGGTTAAATAATTAATACGATTGGTGTTTAACCTAGTGCAAGTATTGTAGGAGGATCAATTAGCAATTGGATTGCTAATTGACTTAATTTGATTAAGCCAATAGGCTAAAATTAAGTCTAATTAAATATGATTTAATTAGATTTGGTTTGGACTTGATTGGATCAAGTTCAATTGGTTTATTGGATAAGCCAAGTGCAAGGAAGAACTAGTCCTAGTCTAACTAGGACTTCGAATTAACCCAATTTTCTAATTTGATTAAAAAATAAATTAGAAATTAAATCTAATTTAATCTAATTTAATTAAGTTTTTAAATGGGTTAGGGCCTTATTTAATTGAGTTGGTTTAATCTTGATTTTATTTGGTTAAAAGATCTTGTTTGACCAAGTCAAAATAGGAGTCCTAGTGTGACTAGGACTCCCTATCACTTATGCCACTTAATCCTCATGCCCCATGGCCCTTTTTATTTTATTTCTTACATGAAAATTCTCCACTCCCATGGCTTCTCATGCCCTCTTTCTCTCCTCCTTTTCTCATAAGGTAATTTGTTGGAAGACCAAGTCAAAAGAGGAGTTAGTTTTGCTTAGGATTCTATGAGATAGAATCCTTGTTGACCAAAACACCTTCCCTTGAGTGCCGCCCCCTCTTTTAATTAATTCTTCTCTTATTCCATGAAAATAATCTTCTCTTTTGTGTGCCCTCCCTTGCTGGTCATGCCAATAATTGTGGAGGAGGAGCCCAAGAGTTGGGCTCCCCCAATAACTTCCCATGTTTGGATATTCCTAGTCTCGAATTTTGATCTAACTTGGATTCTTCTGTTTCTCTATTTATTAGATAAATTTTATTCTAATTTTTTCATGAAATATAGAGCTTTGGGAGAGATTTGGGGTATACAAAAATCAAAAAAAAGAGGGTCCTTGGGCATGGGGGTTCGATAGGCACCAAACTAGGTGTCTAGGTGAGAGAAAAAAGAAGAAGAAGAGGGTCATCTTCTAGGGCTGTTTTATTTTCAATCTCTCCTCCTTTTTTTGAGTTTTTTCTAAGAGAGTCTCAAATCAGTAAACTCTCATCTTTCTTCTCATATTTTGGAGAGTCCAAATTTTGAAGAAGGGAGCATTAGATCGACCATCGAAGAAGGATCAGTACAGTACTAGTATGCTGTGCTGATTTCCTGCATCGGACTTCAGATCAAAGATCGTAGGCTCGTATGGATGACTCCTAAAGGTCGGACGCATGTATGTGCGGATCATGACTTCATCCTCAATCCCAGATCAGCAAGTTAGAATGTCTAACTTGCTTAGGTAATAGATATGATCTATAAACTTCATACCTGCATTTGATATAGCATAGATCTAGGCTGATTTGATCAACCTTTTACTTTCTTATTTGATTTTAATTTTTGATTTAATATCATGCCTTGATCATGTAATAGATTTGAGATTTAGGCATTTATATATTTATTTAAATAAATATTTAATTTATTTAAGTCTTTTGCTGTAAGATCTTGAAAAAAATTTTCAAGATCTACCTGTAAAACCCTAGATCTGTTTCCTTAAGCAATACTATATTTTTCCTTTTTTTTCAAAACTATAGATTCAAAAAGAAATGCTTTTCAAATTTAGCTAAGGAATAGCTTTAAGCTTTAAAAATCCAAGATAAATAGATTCTTTCAAAATTAAAAATTTGAATATATTATCACAAAGAGATTTATTTAATTTTTTTAATAATTATTTTTTAAAAAAAAATATTTCTTTCTTTTCTTAAGAAATATTACACATTGAGTTCAGAAAAGATATCAAATATTTATAATTTATCTCAAACATTATCATATTAAAATATGGCTGTGCAAACTTAGATTTAAGATAAAGCATTATTTTCTTTCTTTTCTTTTTTTTATCAAAAGATGGAGTATAAGACAATAAAATCTAATACCAATTATTTTAGTTTTTTTATCAAAAAAGATGAATCTATTAAGTTTAGATCAAATTATTTTGATAGGTCATCTTAAATTGATACCAATAGACTATGCAAATAAATTATAGAGATATTTACTATTTAAATTTAGATCTTTCGTTTCTTAAGAAATATCACTCAATTTAGTTTAAAATGATATAAAATTTTTTTAATTTATCTCAAAAGATATCATATAAGCTATGTAAAATCAGATTTGAGATAAAATATTCTTTTCTTTTTATCGAAAGAAGATAATGAAGTGCAAGATAGAAAAAATCTGTTTGATACCAATTACAAAAGCTAACTTAAGGATGAATTCTTTGATACCAATGCAAAATATGAATAAACAAGATTACATGAAAGCTCAAGTATAAGTGAACCAATAAGTCAAGAAATAATTAAATGCCTATTAATAATTTTTCATAAGATTCAAAAATTATTTATCTAGAATTTTTATTTGGAGTAAAATATTTTTTAAAGATTCAGCTTGATACCAATTAATTACTAAAAAATCATGATAGGATCGAACCATGCAAAGTATGATTGAATAAAAGATAAAATAGAAATGATTTCTCTAAACCAAATCAAATAACTGGAACAACAAGAGTGCATCAATAGATCAAAATAATTTCACTTTTAATATTTCAATAATGTTTTCTCTTATTCAGTTTAAAATTATTTTTTTTCTATTTTTCATAACAAATGCTAGAAAACTTGATTTTCTTAACTCTCCTGCTATGTCAAAAAATTAATTTTTCTTAATTCTCTCCCTATTTTTTTAAATTAGATATATTTAATTAATTTAAATAAATATTTATTTTTTATTTTACAAGCAAAGTGCATATTGAGTCAAATAAAAAATATCAAACATATTGAATTTTCATAAAAGATGAAATTTTCATTGATTGGCCAATGGTGATTACAAAGATAAAATCATGAAAGCATGCAAAATGTTTGAGAGCTATATCCCATATAGATACCAAAAATAGATTGAAAGGATCACTAAAGCTGTGGAAAGGAATCTTAGCATCTTAAGTAAGTGTATGTCAGGATAATCCTAAGGTACAAGTCTAGGCTAGGTAGAAAGAGAGTGTAGTCTAATATCTCCAAATGACTAGATCCGATAGTGAACACCTCCCTCACTGCAATGAGTGCCCGAATCAATCTTCCTAACTCATCTCTGACTAATGATAATACCTCCATCTGATCTCATCTCATCTAGTATGCCTCTGATATGTACCTCTAAAGCTCTGCACAGACTGACACTACAATCTTGATGGAGAGTCTCTCAACAAATGCATTCTCATCCAGTCTATCAAATAATCATGAGCTAGTATTTGAATAGTTGGTCTGTGAAAGTGAAGCTGTCTCTATTTATTCATGCTACTCTACTGGCTCCTTATTCTGATATTTACTGTAGTAGGCTATATTATAGGAGTCTCATCATCATCATTTGCTATAGCATGAGAGCTGATATCCTCAATACCCTCAATTATCATCTTGATCAAATACAAATCTTAAATGTGTAGCTACTTGAGATAATCCAAGGTGCTTCTACTGGTCTGTATATGTATAGCGTATGTCTAAGGCTATCAACATTTATCTCAGTCTGTACATCTTTCATTTTGAAAACTAGACTTTCTTTTTCTTTAGGCAAAATACTTCTAGGGTGCCATTGGAGAATAAGGACTACAATATTAGAATAGAAATGGAGAGAAAAGGTCTGATTTTAGTAGGAGAGGAGTTTGAAAGGATTATGGCTCGAGAAAATTAACAATGGAATTATAGAGTCTTGGGATATTTTCAAATAGGAGAACTAATTTCAAAAAAAAGATCAACATATGCTAAATCAAGAGTCGGCTCCTAAAGAGAGGTCAACTCTAATGAAAGTAGGAGTCGGCTCCTCGAAGTAAAAAATAGTTCAAGTAGTTTTTAATTCAAGAAAATTTAATCAAGTTGAATAAGAATCAAAAGGCAATTAAATCGATGATCAAGAAAGATATTTAAGTCAAATTGGGGGATCAAAAATTAATCAATCATGGGGACAAGATTATCAAGTCGAGGGACTCATGTAAAAGAATGTCTAGATATCTATGAGTTTTGGTTGAACTATGAAATTCCAAATCCTTAGGGATAAGCTAATATGCAATGTAATTCAACACATCAAGTACTTGAATTTTATGAATAGATATTTTATCTTCAAGTACTTAGATCATGCAAAGTTTTAAAAAATTTTAATATTTACGTATCTTATGGAGGAATGCCAAAAATCAGTTTTACATGTATGTTCAGTAATTCAAAAACATTCACATCTAATTAAGCATCTTTTAATTTAAGTTTGTTAATTACAAAATTGGTATGGAAAAGCTATTATATCATATTGAATTTCAAGATAATTTTAGTTCATATCATAACATGATACTTAGAGGAGAGCATATTGATTTTTTTTAAAATTAAATTATTCAAATCATCAAAATCAATCAATCATACTAATCTTACTAACATATGAAAAGAATTTCAAGCAAGTAATTATAATATAAAATCATGATAATAGATCATTAAAATTAATAGAATTAATCAAACAAACATTGATGGTATGATGTGAGAAAAGTTTAGAATTTACCAATATCATCACCCATCCAAGTCCATTCCCAAGGCATCCAACTATAAGTATTTTCTCATTTTATTCCATTAGAACCTTGGTGTACCTGCAAAATCATTTACTAGTTTTGGGTACCCAAGTCATCTTGGATTCATGAAGATTAGAGCTCATGGTTTCTTTTGGAACCCAAATCTTCTTCATATTTGAATTTTCAGATTTACTAGAAAAACATGTATAGGATTTATGTCCTATTTTTTCATATTTAAAGCAAGGAATATTTGAAAACTTATTGCTTGATGAGTTCACAAAGATATTTTTCAAAAATTTTTATTTCTTAAGAGGATTATAGCCTAGGCCAGCTTTATCATAAATGGCTTTTTGATTTTCAAGTATCATTTGAAATTTATTTGAGCTAACAGTGAACTTTTCTACCATAGGTTTTAACTTAGCAATTTTAATTCTTAGGTTTAGATTTTCTTGGGTTAAAACCAATTTCTCATTTAAAATTATCTTATTTTCTTTTAGGAATCATTTTAAAATATCATTTTTCTTCTTAAGCTCAGCATTTTCTTTAACTAACAAATTTTTAGATTTAATCAATTCTTTCTTTTCTTTAGTTGAAGAATTTATTTATTTTAAGAAATCTTTCTTTTCTTTGATCATATTTTTTATATTTTTTAATAGATCTTTTTTTTCACTCAAAATTTTATTTTTCTCTTTAACCAAAGATAGATTAGATTTTTTAAGTTCTTTATTCTATAGCCTTATCTTTTTGTGTTCATCTATTAACTTATTAAAGACTTCAATTAATTCATTAAAAATAAATTTGGAGAAGTGTTCATGATATATCTCATCATTGTGAGCCTTGAGGCAATAACTTTTTATACATTCCTTCTCTTTCTCATTCTTCTCTTCTTTGCTTTGCTCCCACTTAATCAATGCTTTTTTTTTCTTTTGTTTCTTTCTTTTCTTCTTCTTTTCATCCTCATGCACCATGAGGCATGAGTTGAGATGAGTTTTCTTTTCTTCTTGGGAGCTTGATGTTTCTCTTTGATTTGCTTTCCTAAAAGTAGTTTCTAATTTATTCCATATTTGATTTGCTAAATTACATGAAGAAATTACATTAAAAATATTTATGTCTAATGAACAATAAAGTAAATTCATTGCTTTAGCATTCATTTGAATCATTTCTTTATCATGAATTGATGCATTGGGTGTCTGTAGGTCATTGATTATAATTTTTCATAAATTATAGTCAAGTGCTTGAATGAATATTTTTATCCTAAATTTTTAATAAGTATAATTTGAGCCATCAAACAATGGAGGTCTACCTATAAAATGTCCATCACTAAAAAAAGATTCAATTTTGGGTTGCTAAGATCTTTGGCTCTTGATAGTTAAATCAACAACTAATAATAGAGCACTTGCTTTGATACCACTTATTGCCCAACTATGCAACCCAAGAGGGGGGGAGGTGAATTGGATTTTTAAAATTTTAAAGCTAAATTAGAATAACAAAGACAATGTGATCATATGCAATTTGTATGAGATGGATGATTTAAGTGAGATGAAAAGATAAATAGTAAGAGGGCAAGTATTTAACAAAATAAGGATGAAAAGAGAGCAAGCACACCACAAACAAGTAAGATTTATAGTGGTTCAATGCCAACCTTGCACCTACATCCACTTCCCAAGCTCCTACTTGGAAATTCAAATTTACTAAACATATTCAACAAGAATACAACGTCGGTACCTCCGACCCTAGCTATCCCAAGCTAGAACATTTATTTTTTGGATACAAGCTAACCCTACACACTCTGATTCAAGGTTCAGAGAGACCTTCTCAAGTTTTGGAATCTCCAAAACTTAAATTAAAATAATAAAATAGAGTATAGGTGTTAACAACAATGAAATACAAAGTTAGCTCCTTTAATGAGCAAATAAAATATTAAAAACTCTTTACACAATAAAGAAAGAAGTTTTTCTAATTTTTCTCAAAGTTGTAGAAAACTTGAATGAGCATTTGAGAGGTTGGTGAGCTTGAAATAAAAGCTTTTTTGCTTGAAGAGGGCTTTTTGCTTAGGACTGAAATGAATGCTTGAATCTCTTGATTTCTTTCTTCTTTTTAAGCCTTTATATCTTCAGTAAGTGTTAGAGAAAAATCTGGACAGATTTAGAGCCACTGGAGGGCTTTAAATGCACATTAAATATGACCAAAATGGATCAAAAAATAGCCATTGCAGAGTTTTTCTATCGCAGGGGTCGACCCTTAGGTCATCCCCTGCACAGGGGTCGACCCCTAGGTCATCCCCTGCATAGGGGTCGACTTGTCGACCTTTGTGATAGAAAGTCGAAAAGTCCCATGTTCTATAAAATTGGCCTTTAGAACAATAGAAGTCGACCCCTAGGTCAACCCTTGGCATAGGAGATGACCTAGGGGTCGACCCCTTTGGTGTGCGAGCCAAAGAAACCTATGCCATTCAACCCCTTTTGACAGGGGTTGACCTAGGATTGACCCTTTTTCTTAAAACTTGATTTTCTCTCAAAATATACATCCAAAAATCATGAAACTATCTCCAATAGATCAAAAATCTTCTAGACTTATTCTTAAGACTTCCAAAATAGATTTTCTCTAATTTTATGAAATTTATGATTTTGCCCCTCATCATCTTTCTTCCTGATTTTCTTCCAAATTATGGATCCAAAATTTATAAAACTCTCCAATAGATCAAAAATTTTCTAGGCTTGTTGTTGAGGCTTCCAAAACATATTTTCTTCAACTTTATAAAATTTATGATTTTATCCTTGAAATACAATAATTTTTTTTCAAGCAAAAATCATTAGTAATCCCGTCAAATATTTTGTAATCATCAAAATCAATTCTTAGAGCAACACCTTAAAGGTTAACTATTTTTTATAGAACAATCCCATGTAGTACTTGGGTGGTTTTCCTCATACTACGGTACCTCCATTTATAGTACTGGGTAGTGGTTTCTATAGCAGTACTATTGTATCTACTCCAATACTGAGCAGTGATTTCTATAATAGTTCCAAGCTATAGTGCTGAATAGTAACTATAAACAGTGAATATGAATAGTAACAATGAATAGTAACTATGAATAGTAATTAAGAACTAACTATAAAGAAAATCATACTTTATTTACATAGAAGTACTTACATTAGTATTGAAGAAAGCTCAAAGGCACAGCATACAAGCTTAAACAAACTTATTTACATATCAGAGATGCCAAGCACACTTGATACAAGCTAATACATACTAAGCACACACTAAGAATACTTACAACAAGGGAGCTTTGGCAAGAGTTTTCTCTCAAACGAAGAAGATGAATAGTAGAAGGAAAGAGAAATGAAGATAGAATGGAGAAGTGAAGTAAAGGGCTAATGAAGAGGAGAGGAGAAGGTTCTCTGAAAGAGAATGATGTGCAAAAAAGAGAGGGAGTTTTGATGTATTTATAGGTGGAAAATGTGATGGAGTGGAGGGTTATGTAGAGATTATGTGGTGGAGGATATCTGTATGGTAAGGGACGAAGTGGATGTCAAAGTGGAGAAGTGGGGAATATGAGATAAGAAGATGAGGAGATAATGAAAGAAGAAGATAAGAAGAAGTGATGAAGAGAAGATGAGAAGGAAAGATAGGAAGGGAAGAAGAAGGATGGAGAAGAGAGAAAGGAAGAAGGAAGAAGAAAGAGAAGCTCTATCTTAGCTTTGGGAAGTAGCAAAAGAGAGAAGAGAAGAGACTCTCAACTCTCTAGGTGGAGCCTTTCCATATTCGACTGCTTAGGCTGTCAACCGCTCACTCCACCTCCTCCTCTAACTGAAGCCCTTTTCCTTTATTTATAGATGAGAAAGGGGTAATGTAGACTTCACTTGGTCTGAAGTCCGTGGATTTGAGACTACATAAAGTCCGAGTCTTCCTGTAGCTATCTTTTCTTGTAGTTATTTTTGTCAGAGAATCTTTCTATAGCTGTGCTTGTCATAAATCTTCCTCTTGATCATTATGCATCATTTTAGGAGTACTATCGGCCGTTACTTGTTATTTTTGAAATTCTTTTGCAACCTGATTGATAGCTTTTGTCAAGCCTGGATTATTTATCTACTGGGCAGTAGTGATTTTTCTTGGCCATTATGAGAGGCAAACATATTTTAAAAATAGTACCTACAGGAAAATATTCTACCAAAGTTTTGATAGAGGATTAGTAATAATATATATATATTCTTTCTATGATCGATCAATCGATCTCTATCCTTTAGGATTGAGTAACTTTGTTTTCGGAGGATAGAAGACCCCACCGAAGTATTTCTTGCTGAATTTGATGTGGAGAATATTCTATATTCAGTAATGGATCCCACAAACTTTCCCAAGCTTCTTCTCCTTCTATTTGTACATTAATTTGAGTAGTGGTCCAAATTCTTCCATCGCTCCAACACTTCTGAATTCTTCTTTTTTGGGCTTCTTGATTGTTGGGAATATGCGCTCATCCCACACAGATCGACGTGGCCGTCGGTGATTAGCCAAGCAACAAAGAAGTACTTCTTAGAGATCTCTATGGAAGCACGATCAAATAAATCAAGGAATAGAGAAGAAAAGAAGAAGAGATTTTTTAGAGAAAAGAGTTTTTATTTAGTATATTTCAACACTCTAATAATCTTGACCTATTTTCAGTATATATACTTTACAAAGGGTCAAGCCCAAGCTCATTGAAAAACTTCTCAAATCCAAACAACCCACATACATAAAATAATAACCCATAAAAATTGAGTCGACCTAGTTTCAGACTGAGCCGGCTAACCTATGATTGGGTCGGCTCAGTCCCGGACTGAGCTGACCCAGTTGTGTACCATGTCAATAGTCCAAAAATACTGCTCTCTATCTAGATTTTTCTCTAAGACCTAGCCGACCCAGTCCTAGACTGAGCTGACCTAGTTTTCAACTGAGCCGACTCAGTCTCAGAGTGAGCCAGCCCAATTTTTGAACTTTACTATTGGAACTGATTCTTCTTCCAACTCGCTCCCATCTTCCCATGACCTATCTTCTCATGTTTCCAAGACTTGGGAGTGCCACTTCTAAGCTCACATTCTCCACCTTGATACTTTCAAGTCCTTGTGAACTCATCTAATCTCAACAGATCCATCTGTGCCACACATCTCTAAAAGCTATCTCTGGGGAGTACCTTTGTGAATGCATCAGACTGATTCTCCTTGGTATGGACCTTCATCAGTTCTACTTCATCTTTCTCCATCAGCTCTCTGATCCTATGGTACCTCATGTCTATATGCTTTATACTTGCATGATAGATTGGATTCTGTACCAATAATAGAGCACTCTAACTATCACTAAATAGTGTAATCTTGCTCTGCTCCACCCCCAACTCATCAATCAATCTCCTAAGCCAAAGGGCTTCCTTTGTAGCCTCCGTTATACCAATGTACTCAGCCTTTGTGGTAGACAAGGCCGTGATTGACTGAAGGATTGATCTCCAAGATATCGGTCCACCATATTGTTAGATATGTGTGCCTTAGAAGCCAAAATTGGCCGACACTTATTATACACTTCTAAGAAAAAAATTATAATTTTGACTATAAATAATAAAATGAGTTATTTTCTATCACAATATGTATTTAGTGTCTATAATACATCCCTTGAGTTAATAGCAATGATAGTTCTTATTTTCAAGAGTTGAAAATTTAAGACATGAATTTTCATTATTAACTCATAAAATGCTCTTGACCGTAGGATCATCATGAGGATGGTGATTGATCCAGAAGATTGGTATACAATCGCTTCTTTATAGTAGATGAGTCTTAAGTCTATGATGTAGAGACACCGGAGTGAGAGTACAGATACTCATTAGAGAATGAGGGCACTGAGCGTGACCACCTCGAGTAGTCATAAGGAAGTCTACCTTCTCATCGATGACTGACTCGATGCTATAGTGGTGTGTCTGGTTCTTTGACCTGAGGTGCATCGGCAGTTCACCTTGAGGGTGTTATAGTTTGACTACACCATGACTCGATCTCCTAGCCATTCAAACCCTGAGGTGTATGTTGGCTATAGCATGTTCATTGTAGGAATTGGATTGCACCAAGATGGAATCTATCTACCTCGGTAGATGAGGAGCAGCCCTATGATGATCATGAGAATCAAGTCCATAAGCCCATGGCCATGGCAGAGAGTGAAATAATAGAAAGAGTTTCTATTAAGGTTTTCACATCGGACTTGAATCGAATGATTAAATCATATGATAGAAATTAGGGTTTGACGAGTTCACCTTAACCCTAATCTGATCGGGGCTCAAGATAGAAGAACTTAATCACACAAGTAGCTGCACGGAGAGATTTATTTTTTAGTTTTGATGGGTTGCCACCATATGCTGCTAGGTGTCACTGGTGGATTTTGGGAGCAATTAGAATGATTTAGATGATCGATCATTCTAAGTTGTCTGAATCAGAAGAGTTCTGATCCATCGAAAGGAGTTTCGATGATGTCGATGATGGAGATCATGACATATCCCATTACCATACAGAACTGAACCTAACTGGATCACACAAATAAGGGTTTGGATCTGGATATCATCAATTGGACTAACCCAGTTCAATTGATTTGAATTAGATTCAATTAGGTTCAAGAAAATCGTGCTAGCACATGATTGAACCTAACATTCTCCTTTTTCTATCATTAAAAGTTATCTCGACTGAGCCAAATGAGTTTGTGCTCACTCAGGTACCTTTAC
>QRFJ01000751.1:163723-211414 GCA_006176705.1 Cocos nucifera
TTCATCCACATACCTCCCTCTCCAGCACCATAGCAGTAAATCTCTCAGCTAGACCACACCCATTCACGGTGCTGCACCTCTCTCACGAACCACCATACTACCGACCAGCCAACAATGCACATCTCACTACCCTTGACTAGAAAGCTAAACCGTTCTTCAACATGGGTAATCAACTATTTTAGGTATTTTAAAACGTTAGGAATGAAACCGTAGACAACTCTAAACCCGATTCTATGAAAGAGGAATCTCATTTTAGATCTAGAGTCTCTCCTATAAAAACTTTGAATCATGCAATAGCCAAAAAGTAACTAACCTAGTGCATGGTTAGCTCGGAATTGTTAACACAGTCAAAATCACCAAAGGTATTCACATCCGATTGCAACGAATAATATAAATGGCCTAAATGGGACCTGAGAATCAGTACAAAATATTAGATCACTAATTCAAAAAACACATTATCGAGTACCCAAATCACGAAAATTACACATACAGATCTCGAGCGACTTCGAATAATCTAGTTTCACAAGAACCCTTTATGAGAACTAAAAAATCAAGACTAATAAGTGACACAAGAGACCAAGAAATCAAAAGATAGAGTATAAGCCACATAATCAAGATCTAAGAGAAATAAGAATCAATCTAGGCTGAATCACAAAATAAATTAAATAAAAGAATCACAGTCAAAAAGAATCCGACAACTTAGACGCCAGACTATAAGCATTTCACGAACTAGGGATGAATAAACACGTCCAGTAAAGATCAAAGCGACAGCACTTAAGACTTACATAAAGACTCTCATTCAGAATGATACTACTAGCCAGATTAGACCCAAACGCAAATTGAGATGCAATAGCACTCTGAATCCTAAATTAATATAAAATATGATCATCTAAATTCGAAAAAACTACTAATTGCACAGCATTACAATAAATAATCTCAAAAAATCATATAAATATTCAATAAATTTAAGGTATCACATAAAAAATAAAACTTGTAATAAAACTACCAGATATACAGATATGATTGCAGAAAATTAAACATATCTTAGATTATATTTATAATAAAAACGCAACGAAAATCAAATCTATCACCACATTCAAACAATAATAAAATTAATCCAAATAAAGTCGGGGTCATACAAGAGCGAGAATCGAACGAAAGATAAGGCAAACCTTAAAATGCGTATGTCTCTTTATAATAGTCATGCCATGACCAACAGAGGAATACGGCATAATATAGAAAACATTCAGATGAAAAACGCGAGACAAACCCTAATATGTCAATCTACAAAACACGAGACCAAATGAGAGAGCAATCCGATCATCAAACATAAACGTTAGAACACACTAAAGTAAATATAGATACTTATCACAAAATAATATAAATAAATTCAAACATTATAAAAGCACTCAGTCATCCAATTTGACATAACGAACTACATCATAGCACAATACATAAACACCCCAATCAATCGATATTACTTAAGCCTTCTGCTCAACTGCACACTTTAACCACGCATACTCCACATCAAATAGCAGCAACTAGCCCAATCGAAATTATGTAATTCATCTCTATTTAACTCTGATGGAATTTAATACTCTATGAACTAATCACCATCATTTAATGTAATCGCACACGTCTCATTCCAACATATTGAGAATAGCACAAAATAAAATAGATTAATTAACATAGAAATGCAACCTGTTCTCTATACCGAGTTGAATGAAAAACCTAATTTTTTGGAAGTTCTTTTAGATCTGAGAATCAGATATGATTTAAAAAAATTTTTTTCTAGATTAGATAATCTGAGGGATTTTGTTTTCTTCCAAAAAAATTAATAAATTAATCTAAAAAATAAAATAACACAAGAATCAAGTTAAATACTATTAATTATCTTGTGGGGTAAATCTATTACCCATGATGATCTGATCTGCCTGATGGTCTATAATCAGACAGCCACGCAGGCCGCCTCTAACCGGTTATCTTTAGATAGTGAATCTAAAATCTTCCTTCTTATATACCTCTCCAAAAATTAGATCTGAAGTCTAATTTTGAAAGTATCTTAAAATTACGTCCTGAAATGAGTAGTTCTAGCAACAGTGCTACCTCTTCCCTTTTCATGTCTTTTTACTTGATCGCACCCAAATTGTCCAAAATTCCTTAGTGTGGAAGGAGAAAACCGAAGTGCAGGAGGAGAAGAGGCAGCCTTAGGGCAGGCATGGCATGTTCAGCTACTTGGTTAGATCTCAGGCGCAGTGATTTATAAACCCTATTATCGCTACTGCACAGTGCCAATCATACCAGCAATCACATGGCCTTTTGTGCAATCAATACTAATACTTAATGATGGACATGTATCTATCTATAACAGCATGAGAGCCCTCTGAATCATCCTTAGATGGTGCAAGACTGGTAATAGATAAGTCTTGCACACTTAGGCAGAAGTCACTGAAGCAACCGATCCCATTATATGGACAATGCATAGATTACTCACATCTTTGGTGCCATCCTCCTCAGCGTGGTGCCCCCTCCCTCACTTTTTAGAATAGGAGACAAAGCCCATTCTCTCTCCCAATGGGTCATGACACATGGGCAATGTTATCATCAGAAGATCAACTTTGAACAAAGTC
This sequence comes from Cocos nucifera, assembly GCA_006176705.1. Lineage (NCBI taxonomy): Eukaryota > Viridiplantae > Streptophyta > Magnoliopsida > Arecales > Arecaceae > Cocos > Cocos nucifera. The sequence continues at coordinate 166,354 of QRFJ01000751.1, forward strand.
CAAAAGATAGATAGCAGTACAAAAAAGGTAGGTGGTCTCAAATTATCCATAAATAAGACATCTTTCAACCGAAACCGTAGACTATAAGAACACACAAACAAGGGTTTGAATCTGGTGATCATCAATTGAACTGATCTAGTTCAATTGATCTGAATGAGATTCAATTAGGTTCAAGGAAATCGTGCTAGCACTCGATTGAACCTAACGTTCTTCTTTTACTATCATAAATAAGTTGTCCTGACTGAGCCAAAGGAGTTTGTGCTCAATCAGAGGCCTTCATATGGTCTGACTGGAGGTTGTCCAAGTCAGAATAGGTTGTCTTATTTGTAAGACATTACCTGCCATTTTTGGTCACCTGCCATTTCTTGTTCTTTGACTTTGGTCAAAAGTCTACCTTTGACTGGTCAAACGTTGACCATTGACCCTTTGACTTTTGACCACATGTCATGCACCTATTGGAGAGCTGGTGGGGGCTTGTCCCCCTGCCAGAACCTGGCAAGGAGAGAAGGGCGCACGCCAAGGGTGGCGTGAGCCCAAGTAGGAGGCGCCTAGGAGTCCTTGTTGGACAAGGACTCCACCTCCCTTTAGGATTCCAATTCAGAGTTCTACTAAGAATCCAGTTTGACTGGTCTTAGGCGCCCTCTAAGGAGGAATCCAGGGGTCTCTTTTTCAACCAATCAGATTTAGATCTGATTTCACAAAGGGTTGTGATTGGTTGAGAGGAAGAGGAGTTGGATCACAAGAGGTCTATAAATAAGACCCTGCGCCCAACCCTAAAAAAAGTCTTCAATTGAGATTTCCCACGCCCCAAGGCTGCCTCTCCCCTCCTTCTCCATGCCATACTCTCTTCTCCCCTTGCTCTCCACGTCCAAAAGTGTTTTGGACTTAGTTTGGTGCGATTCAGATCAAGGAAAGGCGATCAAAAGCAAGAAGGCTGCGCTGCTGCAAAAGGACGACTGCAGATCTTCAAAAGAGTTTTGAAGATCCTCCAGATCAGATCCAGATCTGATTTTTGGAGGTGTGATAGAGAAGAAGAGGATCTCCAGATCCAACCCGAGTGGATACCGGTAGAGGCCAGGCGCTTGCGTGGCTAAGATCCAGAACCTTCCGCTGCAATCAGGATCATCTACAGGGTAATAGGATTACCCAAATCAGGTAAATTAAATTTGATTTAATTTATCTTATTTTATTTTATTTATTAAAATAATAAGAATCAGATCTGAAACATATCAAGATCTGATTAAGATCAAGAGAAAATTTTTGAAATATATCTCTTGATCTAATCAGATCTGGACGAACCTGGACCGGGAAATCAGGATTTCCCTTCAACTGGTATCAGAGCCATGGTTCTAAAATTGTTTAGATCTGATTTTAATTTTATTTTAATTAGAAAATAAAGTGATTTCAGATGTCACATGAGATGTGATCAGATCTGAAATCAGAAAAATTAAAATTAAATGATTTGGATCTAAGAACATGAAGATATGCATGACTAGTTCTAGAATAGAATAGTTCTATAGAATAGTTTTGCATGTCTTTGATTTAATCTGATTAAATCATATTTTAGATCTTCTTATTTACTATCTTCTTTTTCTATTTTTTGATATTATAAGTGTTATAATAACATCTGATAAACAGCAAATAAAAATTATTTAATTTTAAATATCATATGAGATATGATAGATGCATGACTAGACTAGTTGTAGAATAGTTTCTACATAATTTGTCTAGATTAGAATTTATTTTGATTAGATCAATTTAAATCTAATTTTTTAGATTATTATGAGATAATGATTAGATACATGAGATGTATGCAAAATATGCCATGATTAGATCTACTTTATATATGAGATATATGATATAGATCTGATATTGTTTTGTAGTATTGAATGTTCCTGATTAAGGCGTTCCTCTTGGCCGTCCGGTCATAAGAACGAAGAAGGGTTTAAAGGCCCTCTCTTCCCATTCGATGGGGTGTTCTTATGACGTGTAGGGGTGCTGCGTGTTCGTCCTTAATCAGAAACCCAAAACTTACTTTCTGCAAAACCCTAGATCCTGAAACCCTAGGATTTATTGTGCATATTTTGTTTATGAACCCAACTTAATTAAGAATTAAGTTTATGGAATATTAATTAGGTCTAAAATTGAGAATTTCAGATCTAAGACATATTCATAATACTGGGTTCGGGCTTGGGTAGCTCAATTAGGTCTAAGCGGTTGATCAAACCGAATCAAGAGTTGGTTAGATGGGATCAACAATGCTTAAATTGACCAGCCTAATAGGATTAAGTCTGGGTCAAGATCGAGTCACGATCAAGCAAGACCTAATTAGGCTCAGAGGTTAGAGTCTGGATTGTAGGCTAACCCAATTGGTTCTGACTCAACAATTTGGTGTCTAAGGTAAGTTTGGCACAGACGACCGACTGGTTTTTAATTGGAAGCTACTCGACCTGAATGCGTTCTTGTGCGAGTTAACGGCATATTCCTTCCACCGGTCTCACTTACCTGGCCATATCTGTTGACACAGTTCTGATCTGAGGTGGTCAATAATCCGAGCTGACCCATGCCACTAGGTTAGTCATAATTGTTATGACTAAGCCAAGTCTAGTTTAATGAGACCTGAATCAATTCTCCCTAAGAAAAGATTAAGTCCTGAGGTCTTCCACCATTGTAGACGTGCGGGCCCTTCCCGGGGTTGATTGTTCTCGGCTGGATACAGTGGCTCAGTTGCACCGGGAAGACGCAACCATGTCTATTAGGCATTGGATGCTATGGGCTGGAGGATGAGTTGGGCTCAATATTTCGGATACGGTGAGAGACCCAATTAGGAACCCAGTCTATGCAAATGGTGGGTCTGACTTAACTAAGGAGTGGATCAATATTCCGGATACGGTGAGATTCATGAATTAGAGACCAAGTTTGGGTGCACCATGATTAGAGAATCATTGAACAAGAGTTGTTCACTCATTGGCTAACCCATCACCAATAACTGTTAGGTGAGGTGATGAGTCAGTTGGTGAGACCGCACCACCCACTAGAAATCATCAATCGCGGAGATTTTCGCATCTCTACAGAGGGAGTGTAGGGATCCGAGAAAATAGTGGGAGCTAATTTGTTTAAAAATAAAATCCCTAAACAAATTGGTCAAGTCAAAATTACAGTATCTAACTAGAATCTTTGACTCTCTACAGGAAAATGTCTGCGTCCAACCCACTGGCACGTATCCTAGACACACATAGACTGACTGGACCCAATTATAAAGATTGGCTCAGGAACTACAAAATTGTTTTGGGTTCAGAGAAGTTAACACATGTTTTGGACCAGGACCCTCCCACCTTACCAGCTCGTCCATCCACTGAACAGAGAGCGTCTCTGGAAAAATGGATTGACGAAGACAATAAGGCCAGATACTACATGTTGGGCTCGATGTCTGATGAGCTCCAGCGCCAACATGAAGATATCGGGACTGCTCGCCAAATGTTGGCTCACCTGCAGGAGATGTTTGGTGAACAGAGTCGCGCAGCCAAATATCAAGTCACGAAATGACTTTTTAAGGCTAAGATGCGTGATGGGCAGTCAGTCCAAGATCACTGTCTGACAATGATCAAGGACATGGAAGAGCTTGAGAAGCTCGGTGTGAAGTTGGACTTGGATCTGCAGAACGATATTATTCTGCAATCCTTGACTGATGCATATGGGCAATTCATCATGAATTACCACATGCATAAACTTCAAAATTCCTTGGCCGAGTTGATGAATATGCTGGTTACCGCTGAGCTTTCTATGAAAGGTTCTAAAGGCTCAGTTCTTGCTATGGAACGGACTTCTTCCAAAAGAAAGTCTTATGGAAAGAAAAAGAAGTCTGTGAAAAAGCAAAAGGTGGAAGGAGGATCAAAGAAGAAGAAGGCAGAACCGAAGAAGAAGGTCGATGGCAAAGGAAAGTGTTTCCATTGCAACAGCGACGGCCATTGGAAGCGGAACTGCCCTACTTACCTGGCCACCCTAAAGAACAAGAAGGAAGGTCCTTCTGGAGGTATGCTCGTTATTGAGTCTAACCTTACGGTTTCTTCTGCATCCAGTTGGGTGCTTGACTCTGGTTCTAGTGCTCATCTGTGCACTTCTATGCAGGGTCTTGAGGATAGCAGGAGGCTGAGGGATGGAGACATGATCCTACGCGTCGGTAATGGAGCAAGAGTTGCTGCAGTAGCCGTGGGAACATACCCTCTGCGATTACCATCTGGTTTAGACTTAGTTTTAAAAGACTGTTATTATGTGCCTGCAGCTAGCAGGAATTTGATTTCTGTTTCATGCTTAGCACAAGAAGGTTATGTGATCACCTTCTTTAAGGACCATTGTAACATTCTTTATGAAAGAAATAAAATTGCAAATGGTTTCCTTGTTAATGGTCTTTATCAGTTGCATATTGATGTACCTGTTTTAACTATCGAGCAAAACGTGAATGCCAAACGACCTAGGGATAGTCCAAACGACAGATATCTATGGCACCTGAGATTAGGTCATATAGCAGAAGATAGGATTAACAAATTGGAGAAAAATGGGCTATTGAGTCCATTGACTTTTGAGTCATATCCAACTTGTGAATCTTGTCTTCAAGGCAAAATGACTAAACTCCCTTTTGTTGGACATGGGGAGAGGGCCACAGATCTCCTTGCCCTAGTACATACTGATGTGTGCGGCCCATTTCGATGTGCCGGCTAGAGGCAATTTTGTCTACTTCATTACCTTTACCGATGATCTGTCTAGGTATGGGTATGTGTATCTTATGAGACATAAGTCTGAAGCCTTTGAAAAGTTCAAAGAATTCAGACATGAAGTAGAAAAACAAACTGGAAAACCCATTAAGGTTCTTCGATCAGATCGAGGAGGTGAATACCTTAGCCGGGAATTCCTAGACTATCTTAAGGAAAATGGCATAGTCTCTCAATGGACTCCACCAGGAACACCTCAACTCAACGGGGTTTCAGAACGGAGAAATCGGACTCTATTGGATATGGTTCGATCCATGATGAGCTTCACAGACCTCCCAGATTTTCTTTGGGGACATTCATTATTAACTTCAATCTATTTACTGAATAGGGTTCCCTCTAAAACCGTTCCTACCACACCGTATGAGATATGGCACGGTAAGAAACCAAGTCTGAGTCATCTCAGAATTTGGGGTTGTCCGGCTTATGTCAAAAGACAACAAGCGGACAAGTTAGAGTTTAGGTCCTTTAGAGCTCGATTCATAGGATATCCTAAAGAGTCATTAGGATACTATTTCTACATTCCAGAAGACCACAATGTGATTGTGAGTCGACATGCCATATTTCTTGAAAAATAGTTTATTCAAGATAGTGGCATTGGAAAGCAGATTAAGCTTGATGAGAAAGTCTCACAAGCAGAAAGAGCTAAGGACCAAGTGGAACCAAATCAGGTTGAGCCAATAAGAACACTACCTCCTCCACCTCGTAGATCGGAAAGAGTTTCCCGTCCCCCTGAAAGATACTTAGGTATTATTTCAGAGGATGTAGAGGAAATGTTCCTCATAGGTAATGGTGCTCATGGTGATGATCCCAAAACCTACAACGAGGCGATATCAGATATCGACTCCGAGAAATGGCTTGAGGCAATGAAGTCAGAGATTCGACTCGATGCACTCAAACCAAGTCTGGACCTTGGTAGATCCACCAGAAGGTATAGTACCTATTGGGTGTAAATGGATCTTCAAGAGAAAGATTGGTGCAGATGGGAATGTGGAGACATTCAAGGCTAGACTGGTGGCAAAAGGTTATAGTCAACGTGCGAAGGCATTGACTATCAGGATACCTTTTCCCCGGTAGCTATGCTAAAATCCATCCGCACATTGCTTGCTGTTGCAGCCTATTTCGATTATGAAATATGGCAAATGGACGTGAAAACGGCATTCCTAAATGGATATCTTGAGGAAGATATCTATATGGAACAGCCGCTAGGTTTCACATCCAGTGATACTGATCACAAGGTTTGCAAGCTGCAAAGGTCCATATATGGACTTAAGCAAGCATCTCGGAGCTGGAACACTCGTTTCAATGATGTGATCAAAAAGTTTGGTTTCATCAAAAATGAAGAGGAACCATGTGTTTTCAAAAGGGTCAGTGGGAGCGCTGTTGTCTTCCTCGTATTGTACGTGGATGACATCCTCCTTATTGGGAATGATATTCCCATGTTGACATCAGTCAAGATGTGGTTGTCTAAGGAATTCTCCATGAAAGACCTAGGTGAAGCATCCTTTATTCTAGGAATTAAGGTCTATAGGGATAGACCGAATAGGATGCTAGGACTTTCACAGAAGATGTACATAGAGGAAGTACTAAAGAGGTTTAGTATGGAAAACTCTAAGAGGGGATTAATACCCTTCAGACATGGTATTCATCTTTCCAAGAAGATGTGCCCCAGCACACCTGAGGAAATAGAACGCATGAGCAAGATCCCTTATGCTTCTGCAATAGGGAGCCTCATGTATGCCATGCTATGTACACGACCTGATATAGCCCATGCTGTGAGTGTCACAAGCAGATATCAGTCAAATCCAGGTGAAGAACACTGGACTTCTGTGAAATGTATCCTTAAGTACTTGAGAAGAACTAAGGATATGATGTTGGTCTTTGGTAATGGAGAACTCCAAGTTCCAGGGATACACAGACTCGGACTTCATGTCCGATATAGATGATCGAAAGTCGACATCTGGAAGTCTGTTTGTGTGCAATGGTGGAGCTGTCAGCTGGAAGAGTTCCAAGCAAACTGTGATAGCAGATTCCACCATGGAAGCAGAATATATAGCTGCATCAGAGGCTGCAAAGGAAGCATTCTGGTACAAGAAGTTTGCTGCAGAAATTGGAGTAATGCCATCAGATGCCATTCCTCTTTACTGCGACAACAATGGCGCCATAGCCCTTGCTAAGGAGCCGAGGTCTCACCAGAAATCCAAGCACATTGAGCGGCGATACCATCTCATCCGCGATTACCTTGAGAAAGGTTACGTTGAGGTCAAGAGAGTCAACTCCGCAGATAATGTGGCAGACCCACTTACAAAGCCGTTGGGCCAGCAGAAGATCGAAGCCCACCTTGAGAAGATGGGACTTAGACTTGTAGCCAATTGGCTTTAGGACAAGTGGGAGATTGTTAGATATATGTGCCCTAGAAGCCAGAATTGGCTGACACTTGTAATACACTTCTAGGGGCAAAATTGTAATTTTGACTATAATTAATGAAATGGGTTATTTTCTATCACACATGTGTATTTAGTGTCTGTGATACATCCTTTGAGTTAATGGTAATGATAATTCATATTTTCAAGAGTTGAAAATTTAAGACATGAATAATCATTATTAACTCATAAACAGCTCCCGACCATAGGATCATCACGAGGATGGTGATTGATCCGGAAGGTTGGTGTACGATCGCTTCTCTTTAGTAGATGAGTCTTGAGTCTACGGTGTGGAGACACCGGAGCGAGAGTACAGGTACTCGTTAGAGAACGAGGGCACTGAGCGTGACCACCTCGAGTAGTCATTAGGGAGTCTACCTTCTCGTCAATGACTGACTCGATGCTGCAGTAGTGTGTCTGGTTCTTTGACCTGAGATGCATCGGCAGTTCACCTTGAGGGTGTTATAGTTTGACTACACCATTACTCGGTCTCCTAGCCATATGGAACCCTGAGGTGTATGTTGGCTATGACATGTTCATTGTAGGAACTGGATTGCATCAAGATGGGATCTATCTACCTCGGTGGTAGAGGAGTAGCCCTATGATGATCATGAGAATCAAGTCCAGAAATCCATGGCCATGGTAGAGTGAAATAATAGAAAGAGTTTCTATTTAGATTTTCACATTGGACTCGAATCGAATGATTACATCATATGACAGAGACTAGGGTTTGACGAGTTCACCTTAACCCTAATCTGATCGGGGCTCAAGATAGAAGAACTTGAATCACACAGGTAGCTGCACCAAGAGGTTCGCATTCAGCTCTGATGGGTTGCCACCATATACTGCTAGGTGTCACTGGTGGATTTTGGGAGCAATTAGAATGATTTAGATGATCGATCATTCTAGCTGTTCGAATCAGAAGAGTTCTGATCCATCGAAAGGAGTTTCGATGATGTCTATGATAGAGATCATGACATATCCCATTACCATACAGAACTGAACCTAACTGGGTCACACAAACAAGGGTTTGAATCTGGTGATCATCAATTGAACTGATCTAGTTCAATTGATCTGAATGAGATTCAATTAGGTTCAAGGAAATCGTGCTAGCACTCGATTGAACCTAACGTTCTTCTTTTACTATCATAAATAAGTTGTCCTGACTGAGCCAAAGGAGTTTGTGCTCAATCAGAGGCCTTCATATGGTCTGACTGGAGGTTGTCCAAGTCAGAATAGGTTGTCTTATTTGTAAGACATTACCTGCCATTTTTGGTCACCTGCCATTTCTTGTTCTTTGACTTTGGTCAAAAGTCTTGTTCTTTGACTTTGGTCAAAAGTCTACCTGTTGACTGGTCAAACGTTGACCATTGACCCTTTGACTTTTGACCACATGTCATGCACCCCTAGTGTGTATGGTTGACCTTTGACACTTAGACATCTGCCCATGTGTCATGCACCGATAGGAGAGAAGATGGGGCTTTGTCCCCCTACTAAAAAGAGAAAAGGGAGGGGGCACATGCCTAGGGAGGCATGCATCCAAAGATGATGATGCCTAGCATCCCATATAGATGGGACTCCAGGTTCCTTCATGCACTCTACCTAGGTGGCATCAAAGGCTTGTCTTTGATCAGTCTTGGCGCCATCTAAGGATGATTCAGAGGGGCACTCATCTGATTGGATCAGATGATATCATCCCATCAATCAGATTTAGATCTGATTGCACAAAAGACTATGATTGATCGAGATGATGTGGCACTGCATGGCGCAACAAGGTCTATAAAAACCCTATTTATGCCCAGATCTAAGAAAAAGCTTGACCCATTGCCCATGCCACAAGGCTGCCCCTCTTCCTCCTCCATGCCACCTTCAGGTGTTCTCTCTCCTATCCATGCCCAAGAATTTTTGGGCATAATGAAAAGAATATGCCCTCAAGCTAATTTATTTTTGGGATGTTCTTTGTCTTGCAGACTCATGTAATGACATTTTTAATAAATAAAGGCATTTATTTCATCATATACAGTGTCTTATTATTTATTTAACATTATGATGAATCCTATAAATTAGGGCTATGATTTTAGGATTATGATGAGATCATACTAGTGAGACCTAAAATCTTAAAATTTTAATTTAAATATTCCTAGTCGATGGGACATTGAGTTAGTGATCAATGTTTTCCGGTAAGACTAGCACATTCTTTGTATGCTCGATTGAGAGGGTGATTGATCTCACAATAACTTGTGTATGACACTAATACAAGAATGTGGGTGCTCATTAGAGAATGAGTTCACTGAATTGATCCAAATTGAGAATATCTAATGGAGTCTTATCTACATGTCAATAGATGGTTCTCATAGTGGAATTTGTGCATGTAATCCTTTGACCTGAAACTACCATAGAATCTTATATATATATATATAAATCCATATTTTGGTTCATACTCATTCATGACTCAGTTATGTATGGGATGATCTGGATATGGTAGATTATATATATGAAGGTTGTGAGTAGGTTAACATGGAATCGATCTCTCCTGGTAAGAGGAAATAGCATCCTACTTGCTTCAAACAAATGATGATTCAGGAAGACTTTGATCAAAGCATGATGAAAAATTAGAAATGATTTCTAATGTTTCATTAAATGAATCATCATCATAAGATTGAAAGAGAAATGAATATGATATTGGGGTTGACATATTTCCATACCCAGAGTCATATTCAGGATGCAGGAAGATCGAAGGATCTAGTTGCATGGTAATTTTCACTGAAGGATATTTTTGGTATTTCCATCAAAATTTTACATCTTTCTGGATAGTCATGATATGTTGCTAGATGTCAATCATGTCTTGTGGGTTTGATCAAATTAAAATTTTAATTTGATCATTAAATTAGAAAGTGTTCTAAATTAAGTCAAATTGGGTTGGCTAGTTTTGACCTAAATCGGTTTGGTTGAGTTCTAACCAGATTAGGTCAAATCACACCCAGACTCACTGCTGGTTAGATGTGAAACCCAATGGGTCACACACAAAGAGAATTGATTAAGGGTCTAATTGGATTAGACCATGTTTGCAAGATGAACATGCTAGCACATGTTAGCAAACCCTAGCACCTGGATTCGAATTGGATTCGAATCAGCTTCCGATTTGGGCTAATTTAGATCCTGATTTGAGCCAAATAGGATTTGGTCTTAAGTTGGATTAACCTAGATTGATTGGGCTTCAGATTGGGTGCCACATACCTGCATCCCACATGCTAGAGAGTCTCTCTCTTGCACATGGGAAGTCTTTCATGCGCAAAGGACTTTTTGGCGCATGAAATAAGTTGGCGCCTACCTTCTTTGACTTTTTTCCAATATTTTTATGTCATGTAAATTTTTATATTGGCATGGACATCAGATATGGGGTGCAGAAGAGTCCTTCTATAGATGAAATTCTTTTTCTTTTTTCTTTTCGCCCAAGATGTTTTGTCGCCCAAGAGTCCTTGCCGCCTTTGGACTCCTTGCCGCCCACTCCTCCTGACGTCTCTTGGACTAAGTCAAAGTCTCTTGGGACTTTGACTATTCAAAGTTACATCTCCATGCCTTCTTGCTGAATGGGTGTCCCTTTTTAAGAGCCATTGGATGGTCTTTCTAATCATGATCTAATGGATGAATTAGGGTGGCATGCCAATAGATGAAGCATTGCGACTCTTCGTAGAAAAACTTACGTAGAATTAGTCCGAAGAGTCCTTTCTGCTTTAAGGCACCTCTTGGACTAAGTCTATACGTCATTTTAAATGGTGCAAAATTCAAATGGCATGTGAGATTGGCTGATGGGGTGTGAGATATTGATGATGGGAAAGGGTGTGAGTTTTTTAGATGGCACCCCTACGTACATTATAAATAGGGGTGCACACCAAGAGTCCGGGTGTGTGTGAACATTATCTTTTCTTTCTTACAAGAGTTTCTTTTTGTCCAATTTTCTTTCTTTCCTTTCTCTTATCTAGACCTTATCATTATAAGGACAAGAAGTCATCTTAAGACTAAGAGATTAGGAAGGAAAATTAAGAAGACAAAAGAAAAAAAGAAAGATAGATAAGGAGAGGCAAGGAAGGTGACATAAAGGCTTAAGAAGGTCTTGCCCTTTTAATTAAAGTTTTTATTATTAGAACTTTAATTATATAAATCAAGAGGTGCTGGTGTCTTGATCAAGTCTCTGTGTGGATCAATGTTGGAGGGTGAACATGTGGGCACCTGGTGGAAATCCTGACGGACTGCTATCGATGATCAGGGTCAATTTAGGGTTTAGCGATAAGAGGTATGTTCTAATACTTTCTTTTATATTACAAATGCATGTTATATGATTTAATTGCTAATAAGGTGGTCCTAGGGTTTGGGTTTGGTTTATTTGATTTCATATTTTTGCTTTGAAATCCATGCTTCCGCCCTGTACACCAAACCCATCAGTGGTATCAGAGCAAGCCTTATTAGGTTAAATCATATAATGCTTTGCTTATAGTATAATGGCATAAATGAAAAATATGATATAATATTTTTAGCATGTTTTAATTTATATGATGAGATCATATTCTTTTTCTTATCATAATGAGATTATGTTGTATATATTATTCTGTAAAGGTTGCCCTGATATAGTGGAAAGTATTCACTATATAATGATGGTTGTCCTAGAATAATTATACATGTTAATTGATATATATAAATTTTATCATAATTAATGCTATTATGCATTTAGTTTGTTTTAAATCAATATGTGCATTGAGACCATTTAAATCCCTCTATAAAAAAAAATTATATTAAGTTGTAGTGTAATTAATCTATAGCTGAATCAGTCAGGATGTCTAATTGATCAATCGGTGTCTAGGAAAAATGGTTCTTGATTGGTAAAGAGAACATGATTTTTTAATTGAGTTCCATTGTCTGACCTGACCAATTTATTGGTGTCTAAGGAAAGCAATGGGGGGACTCCCATTTCTCTCCCATTTACCTGATCGATTTGATTAATTTAATTTCAGATTGAAATGCTTAATATTATATTCACTACATTAAGGCCTTCCTTCATACTAGTTTCTTATTATGTCCAAAACCATATTAGTTCTATTGTGTAACCACAAGATCTATCATGGGGAAAGATGTAATATTAATCTAGTGCATTGAGATGCTTACAGCATTTTGAATATACTACTTTGTTGTGTAACCACAAAAGTAGTTATATTTTAATTTTGACTGTATAGAAATGAAGGGTTCTACTTAAACTAAAATATTAAAGTTTGTTGTGCTAACACAAGGCTATTAATGTTTTAGAGGCAAAAGATTTTGAGAGTTGCATAAAATGCAATTGGAAAGAGTTTCCTACCTTTGAACTTATAATAGGTTTGTTGTGCAACCACAAGACTTTTTATAAGAAATTAGGATCTTATTCTCACTAAGAAAATCAATAAGAGGGTTATGATTTTTAGTGGGAGACATAATTAAATTAAAGTCCTAATTTAATTATGTTTTGTCATCATGAATTGTTTGCTTATATATTGTTCTTTATTATGTAGATTAAATGGCTTCTTCACTTTCATTACGTTCAATTTTGGATTCAAATAAATTGACTGGTCAAAATTATGTTGACTGGATTGAGAAACCTAAAAATAGTACTCAGTCAAGAAAAACTCTCCTATATTCTTGATAACCCCTGATCCTAAGCCATTAGAAAATGATGCCACAGATGAAGATAAGTCCACATACAAGATGTGGCAAAATGATTTTCTTACTGTCAAATGCATCATACTTGCCTCTATGAATAATGAATTACAGAGGCAGCATGATAGCATGGACACTCAATCCATATTGCTCAATCTAAAAGAGCTTTATGGAGAGCATAGTAGGACTGCTAGATATGAGATATCTAAGCAATTATTTCATGCAAGAATGATAGAAGGAACATCCATACAAAATCATGTTTTGATGGTAATTGACCTAATCACTCGATTAAGTCAATTAGGTTTTGTAATGGATGGAGAGTTAAGTCAGGATTTGATCCTGCAATCACTCTCAAAATTATTTTCTCAGTTTATCGTGAACTATCATATGAACAAACTGAATTCTTCATTGCCTGAGCTGTTAAATATGCTCAAGATAGCAGAAAGCCATATCAAGAAAGATAAGGCTCCTCTTCTTCTTGTGGAAGGGATCTCCAAGAAGAAGGCAGGCAAAAAGGGTTCAAAGAGAAGGTTGAATCCTAAAAGTGGTATAAATAAGAAGAAAAAGGGGAAGAAGGTCTCCGAACAAACGACCTATTTTCACTATGGCAAAGTAGGTCATTGGAAGAGGAATTGCAAGGCTTACCTTGCAACCGTGAAGTCTGGTGCAAATAATGCACCAAAAGGTATGTATGAGATACATACTATATTATCATTAAATTCTTCCATTTCAAATTCTTGGGTATTAGATACCGGCTGTGGTTTTCATATCTGCAAATCTTTGCAGGGACTACAGAAAATTAAGAGTTTGAAGAAAGGATGACTTCAAGCTCTATGGCGCTGGAGGAGAGTCTATCCAAGCAGAAGCTGTAGGGACAAATATATTGAAGTTACCTTATGGGAAGATCTTAGAGCTTACAAATTATTATTATATGCCTAAGATCATTAGAAATATTATATCTATACCCTTGTTATTAAAACAAGGTTATAGTCTTAATGTAACGAGCGAAGGTTGCTCGATCAAATATTCTAATGAAAATATTTGTTTTGGCATATTTAGCAATGGTTTGTTGACTCTATGTTTGGATGATAATATATTTCATATTGATGAAAATAGAAAACGTAAGAGAGATGACATAAATAATACTTTACTTTGGCATTGTCGATTAGGTCATATTAGTGAGGCTAGGATTAACAAGTTATACAAAGAAAAGTTCTTTGATCCTTTTGATTATGAATCATTGGGAACTTGTGAATCATGCCTCATGGGTAAAATGACCAAGATTCCATTTAGTGGACATAGAGAAAGGACAAATGAGTTATTAGGACTTGTACATACGGATGTATGTGGTCCTATGACAACTCAAGCTAGAGGAGGATACTCTTATTTTATTACATTTACTGATGATTTATCTAGGTTTGGATATGTGTATCTTATGAAACACAAATCAGAAGCCTTTGATAAATTTAAAGAGTATCAAAGTATGGTCGAAAAATAAACTGGACAATGTATAAAAATCCTTCGATCTGATCGGGGAGGAGAATACTTATCTAGTGAGTTTCTAGACTATCTTAAAGTTAAAGGGATTCTCTCTGAATGGACACCTCCTTATACACCATAATTAAATGGTGTAGCCGAAAGAAAAAATCATACCTTATTAGATATGGTACGGTCCATGATGTGCTTCACTGAATTTACCTATTTTCTTCTGGGGTCATGCTCTGGAGACTGCAATTTACATCTTGAATAGAGTTCCTTCTAAATCTGTATCTAGTACTCCATATGACATATGGAGAAGTAAGAAACCTAATCTTAAGTATCTTAAGATATGGGGTTGTCCAGCTTATGTCAAAAGAAATTTTGGACATAAACTTGATGCTAGATCAGACAGATGTCTATTTATAGGATATCCTAGAAATAGTATAGGATATTTATTCTACCATCCTACTGAACAAAAGGTATTTGTAAGTAGGCATGCCATTTTCATGGAAAAAGAATTTATCCTAGAAAAGGGCAGTGGCAGAAATATTGAACTTAGTGAAGTTCAAGAAAAACAAATAGAAATTTCTCAACCATATAATCACATAAAAGAACCAGAACACATAACTCCTATCCGTAGGTCTAAAAGAGTATGAAATACACCTGTGAGGTATGGTTTCATTATTGAGAACAATGAAGCCCAAGTCATTGAAAATGACGAACCTCTGACCTATGCGGAAGCAGTCAAAAGTAAGGACTCTTACAAATGGCTGGCTGCCATGCAATCCAAAATGGAATCCATGCACACCAACAAAGTATGGACTTTGGTGGATGCACCAGAGGATATAAATCCTATTGGATGCAAATGGATTTTTAAGAAAAAGATTGGAGCTGATGGTCAAATTGAAACCTATAAGGCCAGATTGGTGGCTAAGGGTTTTAGGCAAAAATAGGGGATTGATTATGATGAAACATTTTCACCTGTTGCCATGCTCAAATCTATTCGGATTATGCTTGCTATAGCAGCATACCACGATTATGAAATATGGCAAATGGATGTAAAGACTGCCTTCCTTAATGG
The DNA here is from genome assembly GCA_006176705.1 of Cocos nucifera. Classification (NCBI taxonomy): domain Eukaryota; kingdom Viridiplantae; phylum Streptophyta; class Magnoliopsida; order Arecales; family Arecaceae; genus Cocos; species Cocos nucifera. Next base: position 181,788 of record QRFJ01000751.1, read on the forward strand.
TTTCCTTGAGGAGGAGGTCTATATGTCACAGCCAGAGGGATTTGAGTCAAATGAGAAGACCAAATCAGGTATGCAAGCTTAAGAGATCCATTTATGGATTAAAGCAAGCATCAAGGAGTTGGAACATCAATTTTGATGAAACAGTAAAAGAGTTTGGTTTTATCAAGAATGTTGATGAACCATGTGTGTACAAGAAAACTAGTGGGAGAACCATAGTCTTCTTGGTTCTGTATGTAGATGACATACTCCTCATTGGGAATGATATCCCAATGTTACAATCAGTCAAATTATGGCTATCAAATAAGTTTTTCATGAAAGATTTGGGAGAAGCATCCTATATACTAGGAATAAAGATCTATAGAGATAGATCTAAGAGGATGCTAGGCTTGTCCCAATCAAGGTACATTGACTTAATACTGAAAAGATTCAGTATGGATGGGAGTAAAAGAGGTTATTTACCCATGAGTCAAGGCATACATCTCTCTAAAAAGATGTCTCCTAAGACACCTGAAGAGAGAAATAGAATGAGTTCTATTCCTTATGCTTCGGCTGTTGGATCAATAATGTATGCCATGTTATGTACAAGGCCTGATGTTGCTTATGCTTTAGGCATTGCAAGTAGATTTCAAGCTGATCCAGGAGAGGATCATTGGAAAGCTGTGAAAAATATTCTTAAGTACTTAAGAAGGACTAAAGATATTTTTCTTGTATATGGAGGTTCTGATCTTAAATTAGAAGCATATTCTGATTCTAGTTTTCAATCAGACCCAGATGATAGCAAATCCATTTTAGGGTATGTATTTACTCTGAACAGTGGAGCAGTGAGTTGGAAAAGTACTAAGCAGCCAACTGTAGCTGACTCAACTACTGAAGCAGAATACATAGCTGTAAGTGAAGCCGCCAAGGAAGCTGTCTGGATGAAGAAGTTCATCACTGAATTGGGAGTTATTCCTGAAATTGAGAATCCAGTACCACTTTACTATGATAATACTGGAGCTGTAGCTCAAGCAAAGGAACCAAGGTCTCATCATAAATCCAAACACATTCTGAGATGCTTCCATCTCATTCGAGAAATTATTGAAAGACAAGATGTAGTCATAGAATGAGTGGACACAAAGAACAACATAGCAGACCCATTCACTAAGGCTTTACCACTGCAACTATTTGATCACCACCTTGATTGTATGGGATTAAAATATAAGGGCGATTGGCTTTAGTGCAAGTGGGAGATTGAAAGGAATATGCCCTCAAGCCAATTTATTTTTGGGATGTTCTTTGTCTTCCAGACTCATGTAATGACATTTTTAATAAATAAAGGCATTTATTTCATCATATGCAGTGTCTTATTATTTATTTAAGATTATGATGAATCCTATAAATTAGGACTATGATTTTAGGATTATGATGAGATCATACTAGTGAGACCTAAAATCTTAAAACCCTAATTTAAATATTCCTAGTCGATGGGACATTGAGTTAGGGATCAATGTTTTTCGGTAAGACTAGCACATTCTTTGTATGCTCGATTGAGAGGATGATTGATCTCACAATAACTTGTGTATGACACTAATACAAGAATGTGGGTGCTCATTAGAGAATGAGTTCACTGAATTGATCCTAAATTGAGAATATCTAATGGAGTCTTATCTACATGTCAATAGATGGTTCTCATAGTGGAATTTGTGCATGTAATCCTTTGACCTGAAACTACCATAGAATCTTATATATATAAATCCATATTTTGGTTCATACTCATTCATGACTTCAGTTATGTATGGGATGATCTAGATATGGTAGATTATATATATGAAGGTTGTGAGTAGGTTAACATGGAATCGATCTCTCCTGGTAAGAGGAAATTAGCATCCTACTTGCTTCAAACAAATGATGATTCAGGAAGACTTTGATCAAAGCATGATGAAAAATTAGAAATGGTTTCTAATATTTCATTAAATGAATCATCATCATAAGATTGAAAGAGAAATGAATATGATATTGGGGTTGACATATTTCCATACCCAGAGTCATATTCAGGATGCAGGAAGATCGAAGGATCTAGTTGCATGGTAATTTTCACTGAAGGGTATTTTTGGTATTTCTATCAAAATTTTACATCTTTTGGATAGTCATGATACATTGCTAGACGTCAATCATGTCTTGTGGGTTTGATTAAATTAAAATTTTAATTTAATTATTAAATTAGAAAGTGTTCTAAATTAAGTCAAATTGGGTTGGCTAGTTTTGACCTAAATTGGTTTGGTTGAGTTCTAACCAGATTAGGTCAAATCACACCCAGACTCACTACTGGTTAGATGTGAAACCCAATGGGTCACACACAAAGAGAATTGATTAAGGGTCTAATTGGATTAGACCATGTTTGCAAGATGAACATGCTAGCACATGTTGCAAACCCTAGCACCTGGTTTCGAATTGGATTCGAATCAGCTTCCGATTTGGGCTAATTAAGATCCAATTTGAGCCAAATAGGATTTGGTCTTGAGTTGGATTAACCTAGATTGATTGGGCTTTAGATTGGGTGCCACATACCTGCATCCCACATGCTAGAGAGTCTCTCTCTTGCACGTGGGAAGTCTTTCATGCGCAAAGGACTCTTTGGCGCATGAAATAAGTTGGCGCCTACCTTCTTTGACTTTTCCAATATTGTTATGTCACATAAACTTTTATATTGGCATGGACATCAGATATGGGGCACCGAAGAGTCCTTCTACAGATGAAATTCTCTTTTTTCTTTTCACCCAAGATGTTTTGTCGCCCAAGAGTCCTTGCCGCTATGGACTCCTTGCCGCCCACTTCTTCTTTACGCCTCTTGGGACTTTGACTATTCAAAGTACATCTCCACACCTTCTTGATGAATGGGCGTCCCTTTAAGAGCCATTAGATGGCCATCTAATCTAATCTAAACCTTTGAATTATGGCACCATATATTTATGCATCACGACTCTTCATAGAAAAACTACATAGAATTAGTCCGAAGAGTCCTTCTATTTTAAGGCACCTCTTGGACTAAGTCTACGTAATTTTAAATGGCGCAAAATTTAGATGGATGTGAGATTTGATGATGGGGCGTGAGATATTGATATGGGAAGGGTGTGACTTTTTTAGATGGCACCCCTACGTCCATTATAAATAAGGGTGCGCATCAAGAGTCCGGGTGTGTGTGAACATTATCTTTTCTTTCTTACAAGAGTTTCCTTTTATCCATTTTTCTTTATTCTCTTCTCTTGTTTAGACCTTGTCATTATAGGGACAAGAAGTCATCTTAAGACTAAGAGATTAGGAAGGAAAATTAAGAAGACAAGAGAAAAAAAAGAAAGATAGATAAGGAGAGGCAAGGAAGGTGACATAAAGACTTAAGAAGGTCTTGCACTTATAATTAAAGTTCTTATTATTAGAACTTTAATTATATAAATCAGAGGTGCTGATGTCTTGATCAAGTCTCTGTGTGGATCAACGTTGGAGGGTGAACACGTGGACACCTTGTGGAAACCCTGACGAACTACTATCGGTGATCAGGGTCAATTTAGGGTTTAGCGATAAGAGGTATGTTCTAATACTTTCTCTTATGTTACAAATGCATGTTATATGATTTAATTGCTAATGAGGTGGTCCTAGGGTTCGGGTTTGGTTTATTTGATTTCATGTTTTTTGCTTTGAAATTCATGCTTCTGCCCTGTACACCAAATCCATCACAAAAGTTTGGTGCAATCCAAGCAAGAGAAAGGCGACAGAAAAAGGAAGAAGGCAGTATTACTGCAACAGACAACTCACATCTTCGAAAGAAGTTTTGAAGATCTTCAAAATCAGATCCAGATCTAATTTTTGGAGAAGTGATAAAGAAGAGGAATATCTCCAGATCCTATATGAGTGGATACAGATAGAGGCCAGACACTTGCATGGCTAGATCCAAAATCTCAAGCAGACATCAAGATCATCACAGGGTAATCAGATTATCCACAACAAGGTAAAATTAAATTAGATTTAATTTATTTTTTATTTTATTTTATTTTCTTAGATTAATAATATTAGATCTGAAAAGTCTTAGATCTAATCTGGATCCAAGAGAAAAATTTTTAAATTATTTCTCTTGATCCAATCAGATCTGAACGAACCTGATATGAAAAACTAGATTTTTCCTTCACATATATGCAGAAAGGGTATCCAGTAGTAGACCTCCTTGTATCAAGATCACCATCATAATTTGCATCAATAAATCTTTCCAAAGGATCTGAACCTTCACACATCTTCATAGATTATTCTCCAAATCATCCCGGCTGTCCACAAAACACCAAACCATAATCCCTTATTCCATGTAGATATCTCAATATCCATTTCAATGCTTTCCAGCATTCCTTCTCAGGGTTAGCCATGTATCTACTAACCGTGCTCATAGCATGTGCTATATCTGATCTACAGTACATCATAGTGTACATCATACTTACAGCACATAAGGGACTCATTCTATATACTCTCTCTCCTCTTCTGATTAGGGGCACTGTAACTTGGAGAGAGACATGTGGCTCGACAATGGCATCTCTGTAGGTTTAGCCTTCTCCATCCCAAATCTCTCTAGAACCTTCTAGACATACTTTTCTTATGACAAATAGAGCACTCCTTTGCACCTATCTCTACAAATCTCCATTCTAAGAACTTTCTCAGCTGGACCCAAATCTTTTATCTCAAATTTAGATGATAATGTCCTTTTAAACCTTTTCATAGCATCCATGCTTTTACTGGCTATGAGCATATCATCTACATATAATAATAGGTATAGGACATCCTCCTCATCTACATCCTTGACGTAGACACAACAATCATATTCACATCTGCTGAAATCCAGGCTTAAGATAAAGATATCAAACCTTCGATACCATTGATGAGGGAATTATTTCAAGCCATACAAAAACTTCCTGAGTAAATATATCTTTTCTTCTTATCCCATCTCCATGAAACCATCTGGCTGCTTTATATAGATTCTTTCCTCTAAAGTCCCATGAAGGAAGGCCGTCTTCACGTCCATTTGTTCCAATTCCATGTTATGTTGTGCCATCAATGACAGCAAAATTCGAATAGATGTATGACGCACCACAGGAGAAAATTTTTATATAGTCAATTCCTTTCCTTTGTGAGTATTTCTTTGCTATCAGCCTTGCTTTGAATCTGACTCCATCTTGTTCTGAAGGTGCTTCTTTCTTTGTGAACATCCATTTTAAGCCAATAGGTCGAGAACCCTCTGGAAGATCCACCAACTGCCATGTCTGATTCTTCTTAAGTGATTCCATCTCCTCCATCATGGTCTACATCCATGAATCATAATCCTCACTTTCAATGGCCTCTGCATAATTCTCTGGATCTCCATTAGCAGTGATGAGTAAATAGAAGATAACCTCATTAATGTCATATCTGATCGGTCTCCCAATAGTATGCTGGGGCTTGTGCAAAGCCACTCCTATTAGCACATTTTTGCTTGATGTCTGTGGCTGCTCCTGCACATCTATCTAAACTGTTGGCCCTCCATGCTGATTTTCAATCTGAGATAATACTTTTTTGCCTAGCTCCACCTCAACAGGAACACTCCTATAAGTGGATGTAACCTACATGCCATTATTCTCTGACTGGCCACCGCTATTCATCTTTGTTTCCCTAGTTTCATCTATCCTAGACCTCCTCAAGATGCTCTTCTCATCAAAGATAATGTTCCTGCTGATCACTGACTTCTATGCCTGAGAGTTCCATAGCAGGTACCCCTTGACTCCTTGTGGATACCCTATGAATGTCATCTTTTAAGATTTTGGGTCTAATTTGCTCCTCTCGGTTGCCTCCACATGTGCATAGGCTGTGCAATCAAAGACTTTCAGATGGCCAAGCTCCACCATCTTTCCACTCCAGATCTATTCTAGAATGCCTTCATTTAGCTTATAATGAGGGGACTTGTTCATAAGAAAATAAGAAAAAGTTAGAGCATTACCCCAAAAGGATTTTGGGAGTGATGTCTGCAGCCTCAAACTCCGTGCCTTTTCGATTTGTGTTCGATTCATCCTCTCCATGACACCATTCTACTGGGGAGTCATCCTCACTGTGTAATGACGTTTGATGCTATTTTTTGCACAGTACCTCCTGAACTCTAGGCTTGTATACTCCCCTCCATTGTCTGACCTCAGACACTTTACCTATCTTTCTGACTTCTCTACTTCAGCTCTCTAGGCTTTGAACTGGGCAAACATCTTTGATTTTTCTCAGATCAGATAAACCCACACCTTCCTTGAGAAATCATCAATGAAAGTAACAAAGCATTTTGCCCCACCTTTAGCTGATACAAAAGTTGGTCCCCATACATTCGAGTGCACTAAATCCAGCACTCCCTTACTGTGCTTGGTGCTTCTGGCAAACTTCACCCTATGCTGTTTACCAAAGATACATGGCTCACAAAGATCTATGCCCTCCTTCGTCAAGATTGGGATCATATCTCTTCTGCTTAGTTCTGTGAGCCCACGGTCACTCATATGACCCGTCTAATAGTGCCATAATCAATATAAAATCTGCTCCTCCTGTGCTGCTGCTAGCATCTTTGCACATTTACCACTGAGCCTTCCATTCTATAAAAATTGTTGCTCAGTCTTCTACCTCTCATCACCATCAAAGCTTTCTTAGAAATTTTCAAACATCAACTCCCAGCCTGGCTACTAAAAGCATAATCCTGCTCCTCCAAGTAGCCCAAAGAAATCAAATTCTTTTTTAACTCTGGTACATCCCTGACATTTGATAATGTACCAATGATCCCATCATACATCTTCACCATGATAGAGCCAATTTCAGCTACTTTGCATAGATGATCATCTCCAAGACTGACACTTCCACCATCGGCCTTTTAGTAGGTAGCAAACCACTCCCGATGAGAAGTAAAGTGGTGTGAGCATGCTGAATCTAATATCCATAGAGTATCGCACTCTGTGGATCCATCTGATACAACTAGTAGGTCTTCTCCACTGCTCATAGAAGTTGTAGCATCTTTCTTGCTGGCCTTTTCTTTTTTTAATCTCAAAAGAAGACAATCTCTCCTCAAGTATCCAGGCTGATGATATTTATAATATTTTAATATCATCTTCCTCTGATCATGAGATTTTGACATGCCCTTGAATTTTCCTCTTGTCTTCTTCTTTGATCTTTCCTATCTTTTATTCACAACCAAGATCTCAGACTTAGGGTCTCCCTTGCAGATCTTCTCCCTTTGCTTATTTGATCTAAGCACACCAACAATCTCTTCATAGTTTAGGATCTTCTTTCCATAAACCAAAGTTGTTATGAGACCATCATACGAACCTGGGAGAGAACATAATAACAGCAATGCCTAATCCTCTTCGTTGATCTTCACATCCAAACTATACAAGTTGTTCTTCCCCATGTATGTGTTCTCCAGTCTCTCTCAGAGGCTCTTTGTCGTAGTCTCTATGCAAACCTCAGGCAAAACCTGATCAGCCAAGCACATTCAGATTGTGCTAAAAGTAATTTTCTTTAACTCTTTTCAATCCTCAGCACTGATTTTTTCTGGCCTTTCTTTTGTTAAGACCTTGTAGATCCTTTGCTGAACCAACAAGTCCTTTACTCTTTGCTGCCATAAGGTAAAGTTTTTCTTGCCATCGAACTTCTCAAAATCCATCTTGAATCCACTTGATTCCATGACTTCAAACAAGTCAAGAGCAGATCCCTAACACCCTTTGCGATCACACACTAGTAAAACTATCCTTCATAGAAGATCTAACTAGCCCTATATCCTCTTTCCAAATTTCTGTATCATCATTCCTCCATGTAAAAAATCTCCACCTCAATCTAGAGATAACCACGAAGCAAACTAGAAGTTTTTGGATAAAACCTGATGCAACAGATCCTGAATGTAGTAAATCCTAGGTGTCTTTCTTCCACACAACACCGCTCTGATACCAAATATTGGGAATATGCGCTCTTCCCACATGGATTGGCATGGCTGTCGGTGATTAGCCAAGCAACAAGAAAGTATTTTTTAGAGATCTCTGTGGAAGCACGATCAAATAAATCAAGAAATAGAGAAGAAGAGAAGAAGAGATTTTAAGGAGAAAAGAGCTTTTATTTAGTATATTTTAGCACTCTAACAATCTTGATCTATTTTCAGTATATATACTTTACAAAGAATCAAGCCCAAGCTCATAGAAAAACTTTTCAAATCCAAATAACCTACGTACATAAAATAATAATCCATAAAAATTGAGCCGACCTAGTTTCAGACTGAGCCGACTAACCTGAGACTGGGTCGGCTCAGTCTACTAGTTGTGTACCATGCCAATAGCCCAAAAATGCTGGTCTTTATCTAGATTTTTCTCTAAGACCTAGCTGACCCAGTTCTAGACTGAGTCGATCCAGTTTTCAACTAAGCCGACTCAGTATCAGAGTGAGCCAACCTAGTTTCTGAACTTTACTATTGAGACTGATTCTTCTTTCGGCTCGCTCTCATCTTTTCATAATCTATCTTCTCATATTTCCAAGACTTGGGAGTGCCACTTCTAAGCTCACACTGATAAAGTTCAAGATAAGAGATTTTTTGGTATTCTTCAAAGTCGAATTCTTTTGGAAGTTCTTCTTCATCTTTGTCAGTGAGAGCAATATGGTCTTCTTCTTTGAATCTACAAATATCATAAAGCTGAAAGGGATAGTTTACTTCTTCCACTTTTCTTATTTCAATGCCACTGAAGATTTTGACTCTTAGTAAATCTTGGCATTTTCTTCCCACTTCATAAAGTACTTTGCTAACTATTGCTGGAAATATTTGTAGACTGACAAAAGAATAAACTAAAACAACTTGTACTAGTCCTTTATAGAGAACTCTGATTTCATTCTTCTTTGCATAGTCATTGATGATGGAAAGATACAATTTTGGATAACTCCATCCATTAATAAGAAACATCTTCAACTCATTATGCAATTCCTTTGCTTCTTTAGGTTGAGTTGCTCTCAGAAGGACATCTTCAAGAAGTTCTGGGTTTAAGACTTCTTGGGCCATTTTCCAGTAGTTAAGCCTTTTTAGTTTAACCAAAGTTGGTGTCTCTACTAAATCACAGATTTGGTAGAGAGAAACTAGTTTAGGAGTAATCCGATTTGACTGCTCTCCTACTAATTTAATTTGTTCTCTTATTTTCATCAAGGATATTTCTTTATCGAATAAATGGTCTGCAAGGATAGTCATGGCTTTCCTAAAGTCTCTTTTTTTATTTAAGAAATGAGTTTTCCATACCTGATCGATTAAGTCGAAAGTTTTCTGAGGGAGTCCTGGATTGTAAAATCAAGGGATAGAGTTCTCCTCATTAAATTCTTTGGGAAGTCTCCTTCTTTCAGGGATCGTTCTTTTATTTAGAATGGCCCTCTTGTAATCCATTTTTCTGTAAAAATTTTTGTGATAAGAAGTCAGGAGGTGAATTAGTGTCTCCTTTAATATATTCAATATTGAAACCAAAGCAAAAAGAATAGCTTGCCAATGGGCAAATATCTATTTGGAAACTAAATTTTCATCATCCTTTTGTAAAACATCCTTTGCCACCTTACAGTCGATTTGAAGAAGGAATTATTGATTTAACAACTCTCCTTAAAATTTTGTAATAACTTTAACGATAGAAAGAATCTCTTTTTTAATAGTAGAATAATTTTTTTGAGTATCATTCCATGCTTTAGAAGTAAAACATACTAATTTTTCTTTACCATCCAATTTTTTTTTTAATATGCCATGATAACCAAGATCAACTGCATCAGTTTCCATAATTTTAGGAGCATCTTGATGAGCAATATTCAGATGGGAAAGACATTTTACCTTTTCTTTGATCCTTTTAATGGCCATAGTATGTTGTTCACTCTAGATGGGTGGATTCTTTTTCAATCGATCAGTCAAAATCTTTCTATCTTTTGCAAAAGATTCACAAAAATTGGAGACATAATTTAAATAACCTAAGAACCATTGCAGCTATTTTTTGTCTTTGATTTCATCAGAAAACTTATCAGCAAATAATATGACTATTAATGGATGAAATTTGATCATATTTTATCTTAAATACTAAGAACTGAATTTCAGTTTGGAAGAGTTTTATTTTTCTTTTCAAAATAACTAATCCATTTTTTTATAAAAGTTTTATAAAAAATATTCAAGTGTTTCTAGTGCTGATCGATGTTTTCAGAGAAGATGAGAACATCATCAATATACACTATAATGAAGTTAGTATATGGAAGAAAAATTTCATTCATAATTTTCTAAAATTTAGAGGGTGCATTTTTTAATCCAAATGGCATCACATTCCATTCATAGTGACCAAATGGAGTAGTGAAGGCAGTTTTATATTTATCTTCTTCTTTAATTTGTATCTACCAGAACCTAGATTTCATGTCAAATTTTGAGTAGATTCTAGATCCTTGGATTCTTTTAATTAGATCTTGTTTATTAGGGATAGGAAATCTAATTCATTGCCAAACCTTATTCAGAGGTTTATAATTAGTTACTAGTCTAGGAACACCTCTTTCCTTTTTGGCAGCATTTTCAACATAGAAGGCTGCACAGCTCTAGAGAGAAGAACTTTTCCTAATTAGATTTTTATTAAGCAGAGATTTTATCTCATTGTTGCAGATTTCTAACAGTCTCTTATTCATTTGGATGGGTCTAGCTTTGGTAGGCATCTTTTCTTCTTGAAACTCAAAGACATAGGGTAGACCAACTTGATGTTTCTTTCTAAACCAGAAAGTAGAAGGCAAATCAGAACAAACATTATCTTTGAATTGATTTTCAAGAGATAGTAACTTCTTTTGAAATTTAGGATCAGACGGAGTTTTGTCAATTCTAGCAATTTTGATTTCATAAGATAGATCGGATATAAACTTTTCTTTGCAATTAATAGCTTCTCTTAGTTGATGTAACATAGATTCTTTAGGCTTGCAGTAAAAATCAATCTGGATTCTTTTGCCTTTGATAGAAGTAATAATTCCCTTTTTTGTAATTGTAAAAGGACGGATCAAGGTTAAGAAAGGATTTCCTAAAATGACCCCTTGTCTAAGATTTTTGATAAGTAGGAAGGACGTTTGGATGCAGGTTTTTTTAACACAGACATGGACAATAGGAATCTTATATTCTACTTGGAATTCTTCACCATTTGCTATTTGAATTTTATGAGTAGATTTCTTAAAATATTTTGATGGGACAAGTCCTTCTATTATACAATTTACATCTACTCCTGAGTCTAATAAGGTTTTGTACTTAAATTGATAACCATCCTCAAGTTTGAAAAGTATTTCGCAAAACCATTTTTGTGCCATATACTTATCCACAGTTTCTAAGGAATCTTCTGGAACAATATAATGAATTTCTTCTTCAGCTTCTTCCTCCTTAGAGTTTTCTTCAAACAATTGTAGCTTCTTTTAAGTAATATCATTTCTTTCTTTGTCAAGGATAGTTCCCTCAATAAATCTTCTAGACTAGTTCTTCGACTTCTTAATTCGCTTCCTTGAAGATTTTGAGTAGCCTTAGAATTTTGTCCTTTTATTAGGGCAAAAAATCTTTCTAATTGATTTTGGCAATCTATTGGGTTTTTCAAAGAGTCAATCAGATCAACAATAAATTGTCTTTCATCAGATAATGCTAAGATTGAATTATTTCTAGTATCATTTTTCTTGGTGCAATTAGGATCTAGGTAAATATCTTTTAAGGGGTTTTCCTTTGAATGAATCTTTGGATATATCTCCAACAGAGCTATATATTTCAATTCTTTAGGAATCTTTGTAGCTCTTTAATCAAAATATTTTCTTTTAGATCTCTTTGATAAATAGCCTTCTTTATTAACCAAGATATATGGTTCTCCATAAGGTTTGGGTAGTTTAGAAGGCTTTGAACTTAATATTTCATAATTTTTTAAAATTATTTTATTAGACTCTAAAAATTCTAAAGGGACAGACTCTACAGATGGAACTGATTCTATGGACTCAGACTCTAATTTATTTAATTCTTGAAATACATACCTAACAATAGATCCAAATCTGACTCCTAATTCTGGCTCATGAGAATCTACAGTAGGAGAAACAGGTTTAAGAGGAAGTTCCTTAATTTTTTCTTGATAAATATACCTCTTTTTAATCAGAAGATGTTCAATAGAAATTTTATCAGAACAATTAGAGTCTTTCTCCTGCATTCCTAAAGAGTTAAGGGCAAGGTTAGACAAACTTTCTTGCCTCTCAACCTGGACTAAGTGATCTACCTTAAGAGTTTCTTCTATTTTAATAGTAGACACTTCAAAATGACTGGCTTATAGACTAGGTCTACCTATTTCTCCTTCAACCTTAGTTGGATTTAAAGGATGAATAGGTTTCTTCACAAGACTACCACCAATCTTCCAAGACTGAAAAAGCAAGTTAATTTTTAATGTTTGTACTTCAGGCTTTGCTCTTTCAAGATCCTTAGGATAATATTGATCGAACAAGTCAAAGAAGAAAATATGTCTCTCTTCAGCCTTCATTTGGCTGAACCAAACTTTCCTAATAAAATCTCTTTGAGATGATTTGGGCCCCCGAAGAGGCAACCTCAAATTTGGAGCAATATGGAGATCCATCGTATCAACTTACGCTAGGCAACCAAATTGAAAACATCATATTCAGAAGGTATAAGATGGACAGAACATCTCTTACCAATAACCGAGGCCAAATACCAGTTATGCCACACTAAAGGACGAGCTTCAAAATATATGATACTATCCATATACGTATACAATACAATCTAAAACCCAAGAATGAAAGTACAAATTGAATACTTTTAATAAGAAGAGAAGACAATAGCCTGAGATAAAGTAAATAGATAATAACTATGACTACTTAAGATGATTAACAGACAGATAAGATGGATATACACCAAAGACAGATAGACTATGCAAACAGATGACTTAATTAAATAAGAAAATCTTTTTTATATTTTTTCAGATTAAACATACTAATAGACTAACAACTGAATATTTTTTGAATTTTTTTATTTAAAACAAATAAAAAATTGATATAAAACTAACTAATATTTTTGCTTTTTCTATAATAAACTTAAAATTAAATATTAGCATAAATTAAATAAACATAAAGCAATAACTAATAGTTAATATAAATAGTTAAATAAACTAACTACTAATATACTACTCAATAGTTAATATAAATAGTTACTTATCAAAGCATACTAGATAGTAGTTAACTGATAAATAGTTAATGCTCAACACTGGTGATTGCATGGTTATTTATAATGTAATCGAGATACTGAGGGTAAGAGAAGGTATTTGGATTGTTTATCCTGACTGCACGGTTGTTTACAATGCAGCCTCTACTAGCCTCAAGGTTGGTATATCCTTCAAGGTTGAGTATTTTTTTATAGAACAACCCCGTGTAGTACTTGGATGATTTTTCTCATACAACGGTACCCCCATTTATAGTACTAGATCGTGATTTCTACAATAGTACAATTATATCTACTTGAATACTGAGTAGTAGTTTCTACAATAGTATCAAGCTACAGTGCTGAATAGTAACTATGAACAGTAATTATGAATAGTAATAATGAATAGTAACTATGAATAGTAACTATGAACAGTAATTAAGAACTAATTATGAAGAAAAGCATACTTTATTTACATAAAAGTACTTACATTAGTGCTGAAGAAAGCTCAAAAGCACACCATATAAGCTAAAACAAACATATTTACATACCAGAAATGCCAAGCACACTTGATACAAGCTAATACATACTAAGCACAAACTAAGCACACTTACATATTTACAAGAGAGCTTTGGCAAGAGTTTTCTCTCAAAAGAAGAAGATGAACAGTAGAAGGAAAGAGAAATGAAGATGGAATCTGAAAGGGCTAACGAAGAGGAGAGGAGAAGGTTCTCTAGAAGAGAATGATGTTAAAGAAGAAGAGGATTCAAAGATTATGTGGTGGAGGACATCTGTATGGTAAGGGATGAAGTGGATGTCAAAGTGGAGAAGTGGAGAATATGAGATGAGAAGATGAGGAGATAATGAAGGAAGAAGATGAGAAGAAAAGAAAGGAAGAAGAGAAGAGAAGAGAGGAAGGAAGAAGAAAGAGAAACTCTACCTTAACTTTGGAAAGTAGCAAGAGAGAGAAGAGAAAAGACTCTCAACTCTCTAGGTGGAGACTTCCTGCACTTGGTCACTTAGGCTGTCGACCGCTCACTCCATCTCCTCCTCCATCTAAAGCCCTTCCCCTCTATTTATAGATAAGGAAGGGGCAATGCGGACTTCACTTGGTTTGGAGTTCGCGTATTTGAAGCTGAATGAAGTCCAGATCTGTAGCTATCTTTTTCTTTAGTTATACTACTAGGAATCTTCCTATAGATAGTTATGCAACACTTCAAGAGTACTATAGGGAATCTTTCTATAGATTTTTATGCATCACTTCAGGATTACTGTAGGCCGTTACTTATCATTTTTTAAAATTCTTTTATGGCCTAATTGACAGCTTCTATCAGCCATCTATTATTTGTCTACTGAGTAGTAGTGATCTTTTTTTTTTTGGCTGTTATGAGAGGCAAATAGATTTTGAAAGTAGTACCTACAAGAAAACATTCTACCAAAGTTTTGGTAGAGGGTTAGTAAGAAAATATTTTTTTTTATCTTTCAACCTTGAGGGTTAAGTTCAGAAGATGCCAAGTCTTTGAGAAGTATCATCAAGCTAGTCTTCATATCTTCTTGAGTTTGAATACTTGGGGTTGATATTGTGCTCAAGAGAGTAAGGGATCTAATTGGAGAGAGAAAAAGACACCCAATCTTGCTCTAGGATAACTCTTGATAGTTTATTTCTAACTTTCTCTGAATAATTTTTGAATCTAGTAGAACAATCCAAGTGCCTTCCTTTCCAGGGATAGCTAAAGAAAATTCTGTAATTATCCATATCCTTCCATCTGTCCAACATCTTCTTCTTTGAAATTTATCTACTAGCCAGTAGAGTTCAACATAATTGGCAACTAAATAATCTTCAATGTCAAAATTTTCTTCAACTATGCTGAGTTAATCTTCGATGATAGTGAAATCACATTCTCTTTCTGTAAATGAAGTAATGTAATAGATTTGAAAAGGATAAACGACTAACCTACTTTTCTTTCTTCAATTCTACTGTAAATCATTATCAGCAGTCGATCCTTTTTGATTTGTTTTAATATAGTAGAAACCACTTCTAGGAAAATATCCATAGGTTGAGAATAGCTGATGGTGGCTGACCTGACTAGTCCTTTATAAAGAGCTCTGGTCATTGACCTGGAGATATTAATATTGATGTTTGGAATCAAGAGTTTAGGCCAACACCAATCAATTATAAGATACGAACGAAGCTCTTTGAATATTTCTTTCACCTTATTAGGCTGGATTATTTTGTCTAAAATGACGCTCTATAATTCTAGGGTTATAAATTATTGAGCCTTTTGCTAGTAGTCTAGCCTTTTGATCCTGGATTTTGATGGCGCCTTCATTGGTTCTTTAATGATCTTAAAGATTATCTATTTTGGTTGTTCTTCTAGAAAAGTAGAGGGTGAATATTGAAGGCTTTGACCTTTATTCTGACTTGCTCTAGATAATCTTCTTTCCTGAATATGGACATTCTCTTGAGTTGATTCCCTATTAAAAGATATTAGTGTTAGTTTTTTGGATAATGTGATATCTTTATAAGGTTGGATTACCTTATAAAGAGGGATATTATAAGGTTCTGAGCTTAGAACCCTTTTTGCCAATTCACAATAGTTAGGCTTTTGTAGCTTAACCATTGGTGGCTTTCCTTCTAGATCATAAAGGTCATAGAGAGTGATCCAGTTGGAAGAGATCTTCATTGATCTTTCCTTGGCAATTTTGACATTTTCTTTTATTTGTTTGAAAATATTTTCTATTTTGACCATATAATCTACCAGGGATTTAAGAATCCAACAAAAACCTTTCTTCCGGAAAGGAGCAAATGATTGCCATAACCCTTTGATTTGGGAAAAGCTTTCAAGGAAAAGTTTTGAATTGAAGAAGGGAAGACATTTACGCCTAGAATTTAAAATAACATCTTTATTAAAAATATAGGAATGTGGGATATATTCCTTTATTAGATCACTGTCAAGAGTTTCAAAAATAGATTACTAGGCGATAAGGTTTTGAAATCATCTATATAGGTTTGTGATCCAGTTTTAAAGATGTGAGTCATATAAATATTTTGCTGAAGGTAATTTTTAAAGAGATCTTTGTGAAGATTTGCAGAATAGTCAAGATACCTTTGAAGTTCAGATTCTTGCTTAGAAACCTTTTAGCTAATTCCATTACCTTTTCTAAAGGAAAAATTTTATCTTCTTCTTGAATATTTACTTGAAAAGATTTTATAGTTGTCTCGGGTATTATAAGTCCATTTTTATTATCTTCCTAAAAAGGAATAGTAGATTCTTGCAATGTGATTCATTATATATTATTGAGAAGTGAGAATGAAGTAGAAGAATCTGAATTAGATTACAACTTAATATCCCACAATATTTTGAATAACATTGGGCTCCTTTAATTCCTTTTATTATCTTTTTTCAGTATAGAGTTTGATATTTTATCCATTGTAATAGTTTATTTAAAGATTTAAGATCATCTACTAGTCTTAGACTCTTCCTTCTTCTTTTGTGCCACTTTTTCTCTTGCTTAGAGTCCCTAGTTATAAAAGATAATTCATTAAAGTATTTTACTTCAACTGCTTTTCTTAGCTAGTTGAAGAGAGACTCTTCATGATAGAATTCAGATACCACCTTTACATTATTTAGTGAAGCTTTTCCTTCGAAATTCCTAGTGGCTTCTAGGATAATATAGGGTTTAGCTTCTACTTTTTTTTTTAGTAGAGTCTTCCTCAAGTAACCTTGGCTCTTTTTTGGGTAAGGTTATCCTCTTTTCTATTAGAGATGGTTCTCTGAATAGATTTTCTAGAGAATCACAAGCATCACCAAGATTGGAAGATTCATCAAAAGAATATCTTTCAGGAACATCTATTTTACAATCTAAATGATCCAAGCTGCACAAAGATTCTTCCAAATTGATATTTATTAAGGTCACTCGATCCTATCTAGAATGACATTGATTCATCAAAAGATATTCGATTTTTTTAGTATTCTTTCTTGAATATGTCCTCAAATATCTCTTCAAAATAGTTGTTTCTATCTTGTCTTCAGGAATCTTTCTAGCTCTTTTATCGAAATACTTCTTTTTGGATTTTTTGAAAGACTTAGGATAAGATTTATTTGGTAAAAGTCTAAAGCAGAGATTATAAAATTTTATTCTTCTAAGTATTCTCTACTGACTTAAATAATCATCAATTAGATCAGATCCAATTATCCCGATGCAATGAGAAACTCTATAATTGAAATCAATGCTATCAAAACTTTCATTCTTTATACTAGGTCAGATTAAATCTGAGAATAAAGAGGGTAGTCTACAAATCAGCTCTTGATTTGGATCTGAAGATATCCTAACTGTACAAATATTAGAATCTATTCCAATACTAATTTTATATGTTTGTATGATATTTATAATCATTACAAAATCTAAAGGATAATCTAAGTAATGGCTTCTATTAGATTTTTTTTTGATCGCATCTAGAATCTCATTCTTTTGATAGTCAGTGAGATGGTAATCCCACCAACTCCTCAATTATCTCCAAAGAAATGATGCTATCTCCATTATCTCCTTTGAATCATTATAAATCTTGTCATAATTTGAATTTAATATCTTCTTATTTTTAGCAAATTCCTCAAAATTTTGATTGAATTTAATAGCAGATGTAGTATCAAAGATGTCTTCCAAATGCAAATTTGCCTAGACAAGTTTAGGACAAAGGAATTCTAAGTTGGGAGTCCAAACCAGAAGATTATTCCTAAAGATTTGGTTATTCCTATTATTTACAGAGTCAACTAAGCCTAAATTATTATTATTTTCATTAGATTTTTTAGATAATACTTTATTAGACTTCTCTAATGAGTAACCTTCTATTTTTATAGAGATATATGGTTCCCTATAGGGTCCAGGTAATTTAGAATGCTTAGAACCTTTTATTCTATAATTTTTTCTAATTTCTATAGATTTTTTCAAAGATAAAGCAGAATTTCTTAAAGCTAAAAGACCTAATTTAGCCTTAGAATGTACTACATTACCTTTATTTTTTTTAATTATTTTATTGGACTCTAAAGGTTCTAAGAGGACTGACTCTATGCATGGGACTGACTCTACGAATGGGACTGACACTATGGATGGGATTGACTCTATGGACTTAGATTCTAATTTATTTAATTCATAAAATACATACCTAATAATAGATCTTAATCTAGCCACTAAGTCTAGCTCATGAGAATCTATAGTAGGAGAAGCAGGTTCAAGAAGAAGTTCATTAGTTTCTTCTTGATAAATATACCTCTTTTTAATAGGAAGATGTTCAATAGAAATTTTATCATAACAATCAGACTCTTCCTCCTGCAATCCTATAGAATCAAGAGCAAGGCAAGAGAAGCTTTCTTGCCTCTCAACCTGGACTAAGTGATCTATCTTAATGGTATCTTCTATCTTAATAGTAGACACTTCAGAATGATTGGCATTTAGACTAGGTCTACCTATTTCTCCTTCAACCTTAGTTGGGTTAAAAGGATGAATAGGTTTCTTGGCAAGACTGCCATCAATCTTCTAAGACTAAAAAAGCAAGTTAATTTTTAATGTTTGTACTTCAGGCTTAGCTCTTTCAAGACCCTTAGGATAATATCGATCAAACTAGTCAAAGAAGAGAATATGTCTCTCTTCGGCCCTTATTTGGTTGAACCAGACTTTCCTAATAAAGTCTCTCTATGTTTTATTATGAGAACCAAAGAATTGCTTTTTTTCTTTACGATATTTTTTAGATTCAAAATCTTTTTTAAGTAGTTCTTTATTAATCTGAAACTCAGCAGTCTCAAGATCAGGCAGGTAAGGTCTATCAACATTGTGAGCTCTTTTTATAATTTTTATTTTTTTATTACCAGAAGGATCATAGTAGGTATCTAGAGTAGTTATTATCTCATACTTATCTAAACTATTTTCTAACTCATTTATGGTTATAGAATATGATTTTTATATGGTCATTGTCCTTAGTAAGATAGGTTACTCACCATCCTAAGGCCAAGTTGTGCAGGCAAAAAGAGGTTGGTCGATACCAGCCATACCTCACCCTCACAAGATACCAGCCATACCTCACCCTCACAAATCTACGACTTACTGACCCTAAATACATGCCTATCCATTAGCTTAATCAAATGGATTCTTATAGCATAACGACTGAACAGATGAGAAATGAAGCTGTGGAAATAAGTCCGCTATGAAAACCTCCATATAATACAAATAAATAGATGAAAAATAAAGCTGTGGGAGCAAGTCCGCTACAAAAACCTCCATATAATCAGACACCAATCCCTTTTCTTCAACATAAAAAAGTACAAGGCTCTGATACCAGATGATCCAGGCCTCTGGAGAGGCAACCTCAAATCCGAAGCGATATGAAGATCTACTGTATCCACTTATGCCAGGCAATCGAACTAGGAA
Organism: Cocos nucifera; assembly: GCA_006176705.1. Classification (NCBI taxonomy): domain Eukaryota; kingdom Viridiplantae; phylum Streptophyta; class Magnoliopsida; order Arecales; family Arecaceae; genus Cocos; species Cocos nucifera. Next base: position 201,412 of record QRFJ01000751.1, read on the forward strand.
CACTAGATTTGGAAGGTATAAGACGGACAGAACGTCTCTTATCAACAATCGAGGCCAAATATCAATTATGCCACACTAAAAGATAAGCTCTAAAGTATACGATACTGCCAGTGTACGTATACAATACAGTCCAGAACCCAAGAATGAAAGTACAAATTGGACATCTTTAATAAGAGGAGAAGACAATAGCCTGAGATAAAGTAAACAAATAATAACTATGACTACTTAAGACGACCGTCAGATAGATAGGATGGACAAAGACAGACAGACTTTGCAGATAAAAAAGAAAAAAAGTACTTAGACAAGCATGCAGACAGACACTAATAACTCGAATACTATGCAGATAGATGATTTAATAAGAAAATCTTTTTTATATTTTTTTAGATTCAGAATAAACATGTTAATAGACTAATTACTAAATATTTTTTGATTTTTCTAAAATAAACTTAGAACCAAACATAAGCATAAATTAAATAAACATAAAACAACAACTAACTATAAACCAATAGTTAGTATAAATAATTAAATAAACTTAATAGTTAGTATAAATAATTAAATAAACTAACTACTAACATACTATTCAATAGTTAATATAAATAGTTACTATCAAAGCATACTAGATAGAAGTTAACTGGTAAGTAGTTAATGCTCAGCACTAATGATTGCGTGGTTGTTTACAATGCAATCGAGATGCAGAGGGTATAAGGAGGTATTTGGGTTGTTTATCCTGACTGCACGATTATTTACAATATAGCCTCTACCATCCTCAGGGTTAGTTTATCTTTCAAGATTGACTTTTTTTTATAGAACAATCCCATGTAGTACTTGGGTGGCTTTTCTCATACTACGGTACCCTCGTTTATAGCATTGGATAGTGATTCTATAGCAGTACTATTATATCTGCTCCAATATTGAGCAATGATTTCTGCAACAGTACCGAGCTACAGTGCTGAATAATAATTATGAATAGTAATAATGAATAGTAACTATGAATAGTAACTATGAAGAGTAATATAAATAGTAACTAAGAATTAACTATGAAGAAAAGCATACTTTATTTACATAGAAATACTTACACTAGTGCTGAAGAAACCTCAAAAGCACACCATACAAACTTAAACAAACTTATTTACATACTAGAGATGCCAAGCACACTTGATACAAGCTAATACATACTAAGCACACACTAAGCACACTTATATATTTACAAGAGAACTTTGGTAAGAGTTTTCTCTCAAAAGAAGAAGTTGAATAGTAGAAGGAAAGAGAAATGAAGATGGAATGAAAAAGTAAAGGAAAGGGCTAACAAAGAGGAGAGGAGAAAGTTCTCTAGAAGAGAATGATGTGGAAGAAAGAGAGAGAGTTTTGATGTATTTATAGATGGAAAAAGTGATGGAGTGGAGGGTTATGTAGAGATTATGTGGTAGAGGACATCTGTATAGTAAGGGATGAAGTGGAGTCAAAGTGGAGAAGTGAAGAATATAAGATAAGAAGATGAGGAGATAATGAAAGAAGAAGATGAGAAGGAAAGATAGGTAGGGAAGAAGGAAAGAGAAGAGATAAAGGAAGAAGGAAGAAGAAAGAGAAGCTCTACCTTAGCTTTGGAAAGTAGCAAAAGAGAGAAAAGAAGAGACTCTCAACTCTCTAGTTGGAGCCTTCCCGCACTCGGTTGCTTAGGCTATTGACCGCTCACTCCACCTTCCCCTCCAGCTGAAGCCCTTCACCTTTATTTATAGATGAGGAAGGGGCAATGCGAACTTCACCTGGTTTGGAGTTCGTGGATTTGAAGCTAAATGAACTCCAGATCTATAGCTATCTTTTCCTATAGTTGTACAATTAGGAATCTTCCTATAGATAGTTATGCATCACTTTAAGAGTGCTATAGGAAATCTTCCTGTAGATCGTTATGCATCACTTCAGGAGTATCGTAGGCCGCTACTTATCATTTTTTGAAATTCTTTTGTGGCCTGATTGATAGCTTCTGTCGACCATGGATTATTTATCTGCTGAGTAGTAGTGATCTTTTTTGGTCATTATGAGAGGCAAATAGATTTTGAAAGTAGTACCTACAAGAAAACATTCGACCAAAGTTTTGGTAGAGGGTTAGTAAGAAAATATTTTTCTTCTTATTTTTTTTTTAATCTCTCAACCCTGAGGGTTGAGTTCAAAATATGCCAAGTCTTTGAGAAATATCATCAGGCTAGTCTTCATAACTTCTTGAGTATGAATACTAGGGGTTGAGGTTGTGCTCAAAAGAGCAAGGGATCCAATTGGAGAGAGGAAAAGGCACCCAATCTTGCTCTAGGATAACACTTGATAGTTTATTTCTAACTTTCTAGGGATAATTTTTTGAATCTAGTAGAACATTCCAGGTGCCTTCCTTTTTAGGGATAGCTATAGGAAATTCTGCAGTTACCTATATCCTTCCATCTGTCCAACATCTTCTTCTTTGAAATTTATCTGCTAGCAAGTAGACTTCAACATAATTGGCAACTAAATTATCTTCAGTGTCAAAATTTTCTACAACTATGCTGAGTTGATCTTTGTCGATAGTGAAATCATATTCTCTTTCTATAAATGAAGTAATGTAATAGATTTGAAAAGGATAAACGACTTCACCTACTTTTCTTTCTTCAATTCTACTGTAAATCATTATCAGTAGTTGATCCTTTTTTATTTGTTTTAATACAGTGGAAACCACTTTTGGAAAAATATCCAAAGGTTGAGAATAGTCAATGGTGGCTGACCTAACTAATCCTTTATAAAGAGCTCTGGTTATTGACCTGGAGGTATTAATATTGATGTTTGGAATCAAGAGTTTAGGCCAACACCAATCAATTATGAGAAATGAAGGAAGCTCTTTGAATATTTCTTTCACTTCATTAGGCTGGATTATTTTGTCTAAAATGATGCTTTGTAATTCTGGGGTTAAAACTTCTTGATCCTTTTGCCAATAGTCAAGCCTTTTGATCCTGGCTTTTGATAGTGCCTTCGTTGGTTCTTTAATGATCTTAAAGATTATCTATTTTGGTTGTTCTTTAGGAAAAGTAGAGGATGAATATTTAAGGCTTTTACCATTATTCTAACTTGCTCTGGATAATCTTCTTTCCTGAGTATGGACATTGTCCTGAGTTGATTCCCTTTTAAAAGATAATAATGTTAGTTTTTTAGATAATGTAGTATCTTTATAAGGTTGGATTAGCCTATAAAGAGGGATATTATGAGGTTCTGAGGTTAGAACTCTTTTTGCCATTTCACAATAGTTAGGCTTTTGTAGCTTAACATTTGGTGGCTTTCCTTCTAGACCACAAAGGTCATAGAGAGTGATCCAGTTGGAAGAGATCTTTGTTGATCTTGTTAGATATATGTGCCCTAGAAGCCAGAATTGGCTGACACTTGTAATACACTTCTAGGGGCAAAATTATAATTTTGACTAAAATCAATAAATGGGTTATTTTCTATCACATATGTGTATTTAGTGTCTGTGATACATCCTTTGAGTTAATGGTAATGATAATTCATATTTTCAAGAGTTGAAAATTTAAGACATGAATAATCATTATTAACTCATAAATTGCTCCTGACCATAGGATCATCACGAGGATGGTGATTGATCCGGAAGGTTGGTGTACAATTGCTTCTCTTTAGTAGATGAGTCTTGAGTCTACGGTGTGGAGACACCGGAGCAAGAGTATAGGTACTCGTTAGAGAACGAGGGCACTGAGCGTGACCACCTCGAGTAGTCATTAGGGAGTCTACCTTCTCGTCAATGACTGACTCGATGCTGCAGTAGTGTGTCTGGTTCTTTGACCTGAGATGCATCGGCAGTTCACCTTGAGGGTGTTATAGTTTGACTACACCATTACTCGGTCTCCTAGCCATATGGAACCCTGAGGTGTATGTTGGCTATAGCATGTTCATTGTAGGAACTGGATTGCATCAAGATGGAATCTATCTACCTCGGTGGTAGAGGAGTAGCCCTATGATGATCATGAGAATCAAGTCCAGAAATCCATGGCCATGGTAGAGTGAAATAATAGAAAGAGTTTCTATTTAGATTTTCACATTGGACTCGAATCGAATGATTACATCATATGACAGAGACTAGGGTTTGACGAGTTCACCTTAACCCTAATCTGATCGGGGCTCAAGATAGAAGAATTGAATCACACAGGTAGCTGCACCAAGAGGTTCGCATTCAGCTCTGATGGGTTGCCACCATATACTGCTAGGTGTCACTGGTGGATTTTGGGAGCAATTAGAATGATTTAGATGATCGATCATTCTAGCTGTTCGAATCAGAAGAGTTCTGATCCATCGAAAGGAGTTTCGATGATATCGATGATAGAGATCATGACATATCCCATTACCATACAGAACTGAACCTAACTGGGTCACACAAACAAGGGTTTGAATCTGGTGATCATCAATTGAACTGATCTAGTTCAATTGATCTGAATGAGATTCAATTAGGTTCAAGGAAATCGTGCTAGCACTCGATTGAACCTAACGTTCTTCTTTTGCTATCATAAATAAGTTGTCCTGTCTGAGCCAAAGGAGTTTGTGCTCAAACAGAGGCCTTCATATGGTCTGACAGGAGGTTGTCCAAGTCAGAAAAGGTTGTCTTATTTGTAAGACATTACCTGCCATTTTTGGTCACCTGCCATTTCTTGTTCTTTGACTTTGGTCAAAAGTCTACCTTTGACTGGTCAAACGTTGACCATTGACACTTTGACTTTTGACCACATGTCATGCACCTATTGGAGAGCTGGTGGGGGCCTGTCCCCCTGCCAGAACCTGGCAAGGAGAAGGGCGCACGCCAAGGGTGGCGTGAGCCCAAGTAGGAGGCGCCTAGGAGTCCTTGTTGGACAAGGACTCCATCTCCTTTTTGGATTCCAATTAGAGTTCTTCTAAGAACCAACTTTGACTGGTCTTAGGCACCCTCTAAGGAGGAATCCAGGGGTCTCTATTCCCACCAATCAGATTTAGATCTGATTTCACAAAGGGTTGTGATTGGTTGGGAGGAAGAGGAGTTGGATCACGCTTAGTCTATAAATAAGACCCTGCGCCCAACTCAGATGCTAATGCAATTCAATTGAGAAACCCCATGCCCCAAGGCTGCCTCTCCCCTCCTTCTCCATGCCATAGTCTCTTCTCCCCTTGCTCTCCACGTCCAAAAGGAGTTTTGGACCTTGGTTGGTGTGATTCAGATCAAAGAAAGGCAATCAAAAATAAGAAGGCTGCGCTGCTGCAAAGGACGACTGCTCATCTTCAAAAGAGTTTTGAAGATCCTCCAGATCAGATCCAGATCTAATTTTTGGAGGCATGATAGAGAAGAAGAGGATCTCCAGATCCAACCTGAGTGGATACCGGTAGAGGCCAGGCACTTGCGTGGCTAAGATCCAGAACCTTCCGCTGCAAACAGGATCATCAACAGGGTAATAGGATTACCCAGATCAGGTAAATTAAATTTGATTTAATTTATCTTATTTTATTTTATTTATTAAAATAATAAGAATCAGATCTAAAATATATCAAGATCTGATTGAGATCAAGATAAAAATTTTTGAAATATATCTCTTGATCTGATCAGATCTGGATGAACCTGGACCGGGAAATCAGGATTTCCCTTCAACTGGTATCAGAGCCATGGTTCTAAATTGTTTAGATCTGATTTTAAATTTATTTTAATTAGAAAATAATTAATTTTAGATGTCACATGAGATGTGATCAGATCTGAAATCAGAAAAAATTAAAATTAAATAATTTGGATCTAAGATTAGAAGATATGCATGACTAGTTCTAGAATAGAATAGTTCTATAGAATAGTCTTGCATGTTTTTGATTTAATCTCAATTAAATCATGTTTTAGATCTTTTTATTTACTATTTTCTGATATTATAAATGTTATAATAACATCTGAAAAATAGTAAATAAAAATTATTTAATTTTTGAATATCATATGAGATATGATTGATGCATGTCTAGACTAGTTGTAGAATAGTTCTACATAATTATCTAGATTAGAATTTATTTTGATTAGATCAATTTAAATCGAATTTTTTAGATTATTATGAGATAATTTAGATCTGAAAACATGCATGATTATGATACATGAGATGTATGCAAAATATGCCATGATTAGATCTACTTTATATATGAGATATATGATATAGATCTGATATTGTTTTGTAGTATTGAATGTTCCTGATTAAGGCGTTCCTCTTGGCCGTCCGGTCATAAGAACGAAGAAGGGTTTAAAGGCCCTCTCTTTCCATTCGATGGGGTGTTCTTATGATGTGTAGGGGTGCTGCGTGTTCATCCTTAATTCAGAAACCCAAAACTTACTTTCTGCAAAACCCTAGATCCTGAAACCCTAGGATTTATTGTGCATATTTTGTTTATGAACCCTACTTAATTAAGAATTAAGTTTATGAAATATTAATTAGGTCTAAAATTGAGAATTTTAGATCTAAGACATATTCATAATACTGGGTTCGGGCTTGGGTAGCTCAATTAGGTCTAAGCGGTTGATCAAACCGAATCAAGAGTTGGTTAGATGGGATCAACAATGCTTAAATTGACCAGCCTAATAGGATTAAGTCTGGGTCAAGATCGAGTCACGATCAAGCAAGACCTAATTAGGCTCAGAGGTTAGAGTCTGGATTGTAGGCTAACCCAATTGGTTCTGACTCAACAATTTGGTGTCTAAGGTAAGTTTGGCACAGACGACCGACTGGTTTTTAATTGGAAGCTACTCGACCTGAATGCGTTCTTGTACGAGTTAATGGCATATTCCTTCCACCGGTCTCACTTACCTGGCCTTATCTATTGACACAGTTCTGATTTGAGGTGGTCAATAATCCGAGCTAACCCATGCCACTAGGTTAGTCATAATTGTTATGACTAAGCCAAGTCTAGTTTAATGAGACCTGAATCAATTCTCCCTAAGAAAAGATTAAGTCTGAGGTCTTCCACCATTGTAGATGTGCGGGCCCTTCCCGAGGTTGTGTTAGATATATGTGCCCTAGAAGCCAGAATTGGCTGACACTTGTAATACACTTCTAGGGGCAAAATTGTAATTTTGACTATAATTAATGAAATGGGTTATTTACTATCACACATGTGTATTTAGTGTCTGTGATACATCCTTTGAGTTAATGGTAATGATAATTCATATTTTCAAGAGTTGAAAATTTAAGACATGAATAATCATTATTAACTCATAAACAGCTCCCGACCATAGGATCATCACGAGGATGGTGATTGATCCGGAAGGTTGGTGTACGATCGCTTCTCTTTAGTAGATGAGTCTTGAGTCTACGGTGTGGAGACACCGGAGCGAGAGTACACGTACTCGTTAGAGAACGAGGGCACTGAGCATGACCACCTCGAGTAGTCATTAGGGACTCTACCTTCTCGTCAATGACTGACTCGATGCTGCAGTAGTGTGTCTGGTTCTTTGACCTGAGATGCATCGGTAGTTCACCTTGAGGGTGTTATAGTTTGACTACACCATTACTCGGTCTCCTAGCCATATGGAACCCTGAGGTGTATGTTGGCTGTGACATGTTCATTGTAGGAACTGGATTGCATCAAGATGGGATCTATCTACCTCGGTGGTAGAGGAGTAGCCCTATGATGATCATGAGAATCAAGTCCTGAAGCCCATGGCCATGGCAGAGTGAAATAATAGAAAGAGTTTCTATTTAGATTTTCACACTGGACTCGAATCGAATGATTACATCATATGACAGAGACTAGGGTTTGACGAGTTCACCTTAACCCTAATCTAATCGGGGCTCAAGATAGAAGAACTGAATCACACAGGTAGCTGCACCAAGAGGTTCGCATTCAGCTCTGATGGGTTGCCACCATATACTGCTAGGTGTCACTGGTGGATTTTGGGAGCAATTAGAATGATTTAGATGATCGATCATTCTAAGCTGTTCGAATCAGAAAGAGTTCTGATCCATCGAAAGGAGTTTCGATGATGTCTATGATAAGAGATCATGACATATCCCATTACCATACAGAACTGAACCTAACTGGGTCACACAAACAAGGGTTTGAGTCTGGTGATCATCAATTGAACTGATCTAGTTCAATTGATCTGAATGAGATTCAATTAGGTTCAAGGAAAATCGTGCTAGCACTCGATTGAACCTAACGTTCTTCTTTTACTATCATAAATAAGTTGTCCTGACTGAGCCAAAGGAGTTTGTGCTCAATCAGAGGCCTTTCATATGGTCTGACTGGAGGTTGTCCAAGTCAGAATAGGTTGTCTTATTTGTAAGACATTACCTGCCATTTTTTGGTCACCTGCCATTTCTTGTTCTTGACTTTGGTCAAAAGTCTACCTTTGACTGGTCAAACGTTGACCATTGACCCTTTGACTTTTGACCACATGTCATGCACCTATTGGAGAGATGGTGGGGGCTTTGTCCCCCTGCCAGAACCTGGCAAGGAGAAGGGCGCACGCCAAGGGTGGCGTGAGCCCAAGTAGGAGGCGCCTAGGAGTCCTTGTTGGACAAGGACTCCACCTCCCTTTAGGATTCCAATTAGAGTTCTACTAAGAATCCAGTTTGCACCACTAAGGTCTTCAGAGGCGCCCTCTAAGGAGGAATCCAGGGGTCTCTTTTTCAACCAATCAGATTTAGATCTGATTTCACAAAGGGTTGTGATTGGTTGAGAGGAAGAAGAGTTGGATCACGCGTAATAGGGTCTATAAATAAGACCCTGCGCCCAACCCTAATCCTAAGTGAAGTAAAAGTCTTATTGAAAGAGATTTCCCACATGCCCAAGGCTGCCTCTCCCCTCCTTCTCCACGCCATACTCAGGTCTTCTCCCCTTGATCTCCACGTCCAAAAGTGTTTTGGACTTAGTTTGGTGCGATTCAGATCAAGGAAAGGTGACATCAAAAGTAAGAAGGCTGCGCTGCTGCAAAAGGACGACTGCAGATCTTCAAAAGAGTTTTGAAGATCCTCCAGATCAGATCCAGATCTGATTTTTGGAGGTGTGATAGAGAAGAAGAGGATCTTCCAGATCCAATCCGAGTGGATATCGGTAGAGGCCAGGCGCTTGCGTGGCTAAGATCCAGAACCTTCCGCTACAATCAGGATCATCTACAGGGTAATAGGATTACCCAAATCAAGGTAAAATTAAATTTGATTTAATTTATTCTTATTTTATTTTATTTGTTAAAATAATAAGAATCAGATCTGAAATATATCAAGATCTGATTGAGATCAAGAAAAAAAAAAAATTGAAATATATCTCTTGATCTAATCAGATCTGGACGAACCTGGACCGGGAAATCAAGATTTCCCTTCAACTGGTATCAGAGCCATGGTTCTAAAATTGTTTAGATCTGATTTTAATTTTATTTTAATTAAAAATAATGTGATTTCAGATGTCACATGAGATGTGATCAGATCTGAAATCAAGAAAAATTAAAATTAAATGATTTGGATCTAAGAACATGAAGATATGCATGACTAGTTCTAGAATAGAATAGTTCTATAGAATAGTTTTGCATGTCTTTGATTTAATATGATTAAATCATATTTTAGATCATAAGTGTTATAATAACATCTGATAAACAGCAAATAAAAATTATTTAATTTTAAATATCATATGAGATATGATAGATGCATGACTAGACTAGTTGTAGAATAGTTCTACATAATTGTCTAGATTAGAATTTATTTTGATTAGATCAATTTAAATCTAATTTTTTAGATTATTATATGATAATTTAGATCTGAAAAACATGCATGATTATGATACATGAGATGTATGCAAAATATGCCTTGGTTAGATCTAAATTTGTATATGAGATATATGATATAGATCTATAACTGTTTTGTAGATTTACATGTTCCTGATTAAGGCGTTCCTCTTGGCCGTCCGGTCATAAGAACGAAGAAGGGTTTAAAGGCCCTCTCTTCCATTCGATGGGTGTTCTTAATGACGTGTAGGGGTGCTGCGTGTTCGTCCTTAT